>UXSR01000245.1:0-52343 GCA_900604375.1 Mesocestoides corti
TGTATCGATTTTGGGAGAGGGGAATATCTGTGCTGTGAAGGTAGGAGGTTTGGTAAATCTCGGACGGAGACTTCATGGAGGAAAGGATGGCTCACGCTTCATTGGGAAGGTCTTTAATGGGTGAGGTTAGAGAAGGTGGAAGATCGATTAAAGGAGGGGCTGGAGCAAACCAGACGTCTCTTGCTTGGACCCTTCAACCGTCTGAAGACCATGTTTAGTTGCATAAACTCCTTACGGCGTTTCTCCAGACATGAAGAATATGAGACGCATGGAACACAGCTTCAGGCTACAACAGAGGAACACCTTGGCGGGGACTCTTTTTTAGGACATCACATCACTAAAAGGATAGATTAACGTACCCTCCTGACACAGACCACATGCTTATCAAGAATGAGCTGGGAGAATAGGGCAGTTAATGGTTTTACGGTGTTTAGAGGTTGCTCGTAGCTTCTTTACCATGTTGAGACGATCGTGAGTTCACACCTACCAAAAGAAGCCAGCTGCAGTAATTTGACTTAGACGCCTGGGCACCCCGTAAATGAACGATCTAGTCTTGCTATCTTCTCTTTGATATCCTCGAGGCGGGGAACTACTTGTCTTCCGTTAGCGTCTCTAACTTTGGAAACAAGGCACGACCAAGTTTTAAAAGATCATTTTGAGCTCTTTAAAACCTTTCCCAACACGTTACCGTTTCAGTTCGGTTCTAGCATCTCGACATTAATGCATCAAAGTGAGGGCCAGCCATTACAATGGATGAATCTCCAATAATTGGATGATAAACTGTAATTCCTTGCTTGAAGTCAAGTACGAGGTAGGGACCACTTAAAGTGTCGCCACATTTGTAAATCTTTCGACTGCAATTCAAGAAGCATTTCCATTGTCGTCCTAGGTTTTCAGATTGCTAAATCGCTTGCCAAATGAGCACCACAAAACCCACATTGTTGGTGCAGGGTGCTTCTAATCTTGGTGTTGGGACAAACTGTCTTGATAGGTTGGAAAGATACGTCAGTCAAGTATTAAGGAAATGGTTTCAATGAAACTTCCATTAACTCTACTCGAGTCCTCGGGTGGCACGGATCTAGCACATTGTTCGGTTTAACTGCAAACCTAACACGTACACCGTATAATGCTAGCGGAAGGTGCCATGTAAACCTAACACCATCTTTCTAACCCGACATAATCAGGACCACGCCGGTCGGTTACTCCACCTTCGAATGACATTGCTTTACCGGTTTTTTTAATCTGCACCCATTTCGGAAGCCCCGAAGCTGCCTGTAATTGATAAACGATTTAACAAGCTAAGAAAATAACCGAAGTCTGAATTGCACGTAGGGAGGAAATGGGGGTGTTGTGGAGATGGGGCGGTAAAAATCAATAAATTAGATTCGTTCTGAGTCGATTGTTCGCGTTGCCCGACCTTTGTTGGAAGTAAATCCCAAGGTGAAAATCGGCTGCCAATAAAAAAGGTCGATAATCAAATAAAATAAGTAATTAATTTACCTAGCAAAATACGTGATGGTTAGCATTGTAGTTGTAAAAATTTGCAAATCGCTCCATTGCGTTTTGCCATAAAATAGGTACCAAAATAATTCACCAACTACGTTAACCGATTGATTTTTTGCGTTGTAATGCCCCAGAGAGTAGGATTAATGTTGATTTTGCTCATATAATGTGTGATTGGTCCCCAGAATGCACGGTTAATGATGAATCCCGCATTAGACGGAAACAACTTTGGCGCTCCGAAGTTTCATGCATTGAATCTACTCCTGTCACACACTTAACGGCCTGATCTAAACGTGTCTGGTTTAATGTTTCTGGAATATTGATGTCCCTCTTTACAAAAACCAATCACCCGTCTTGAATTAAGGTTAATGTCTGCAATTTCCCATCGATGCACCTGTGTGTAACGTCTGAATTCAGGCGCAAATAGGATTGAACTGTGATCTGCAACCATTGTCTCATTGGTTAGACCAGCATGAAAGGTTGGCGGGTGTTTTTTTATGGGCTCGATTTGGCGCCTTATTTGTTTCTAGCGCAATCGTATGGATTTTCTTTGAAATCAACGGAACATTTCGGAAACCAATAAACCTAACTCATGGTGAAAGTAATTGTGAGTTAGTTATTAAGGGGTTTTGTTTAGGTGCGATCTATTCAGGTGAAACAACCATAGCAGAAGTCCTACAGCGCCAGTCTCAAGGTCACCTCTCAAGTCTGCAGTGTAAGCCAACGTGTCGTGATTTAATTGGATGATAGGCCTTCTAGTTTCTTCAACACTTTGAAGACCATTGCTAAAAATGGTTTTTAAGCCTTTCCAATGAGTGTTGTGTCGACTAGGAACCAGCACGTTTTGTAAACGAGCTGTTCTTTAAATTTTAACCATTTGTTCGAAATGTGAACTTGCAGATTTACAGATTGGTTGATTAGGTGTTTTTGATCATTGGAAATCGCAGCACAAAATTGTCAAACAATAAAGAGCGAATTAAAATCTTGAAAGTTAAAAAACTGCACATCATTTGTGACAATTTTTCCAATGCCTAAAAATGATTTATGAGAATTTGTTGAAAAGTTGGTTGAACCTGGCAAAGAATCCAGAATATGTTTGGCTACGGTGACCCATTGGATGAGTTTTGAGGTGCCTAGTCAGAATACAGCGGTTAGAGAGTTATAAGAGCACTTTCCTGATTTCATACCACTCACTTCAAACAATGGAAGACATTTTACAAACTCTTCGCACACCATGAATAGTCTAAGTTGGCTTATTAGAAGCAATTGTGCGTGGGTGACAGCGGCAGGAATTGTCGAGTTAGCTGAGTTACTTCACGTGTTCTGACTCGCCAATAACCTTTGTTCTTTAATGCCACAGTTGACTTAGTCTACGTAGTTCTTTCACTCGGCACCATACCTGCTAACTCGTTTGCCTGATCTCTGGGTGACTTTGAGTAAACTCGTGGGGCTCTTATTAGCTAGTGACCCTACTACAGCCTTCCGGTTCAACCCGTCTTTCTCCAAAACTCTGTGGCGATAAGGCAGCGTATCCACTGGAGCTAGGGATATGGTCATCATGTAAAGACGCCGGAAATAAACCAATGAAAATACCGTTTGCCCCACCAATCAACTTTTTGCATTGCGGTGACTTTGTGTGTGTAGTTTGAAAGTCGATACACTGTGAAGAGACATACGCCTGTCCAAGTACCAAAGGGCGGTCTTCCTCATTTTTACGCAAGGCGGTGTCTAAATGTGGCATTTAAAACAGACACAAAGACAGAGCCTTGTAGATCCAGGTCTGTGCGGGAGCTGCTTAGAACACGAGGGAGTGACCTTCTTCACCTCCATTTTAAGTGCATCACGTCTAAACATTCTACAACACAAGTCAGGTTACAAAGGATAAGGGCGTAGATTATGCAAGTTTCGATCTACGTTCAAGTTAACCGTAAACATCGCGTAATGGACTTCAAACAACAACCAGGAACAATAAGGGCACAAACATTTATAAGAATGCTCAACTCATTTGCTCTCCTGTGTGTTTTTCGTAGTCATTATACACACAAGGTTGTGCATACTTGAGCGTCGCTAGCGTGCACAGAAGGGACATGACTGATGGTGGCTGCTAACCAATGGGGTTCGGATAATCTGGCAAATGCGCAGGTCTGAATGACACGACACGGGGTCAGAGTGACAGAGGGGGTATGCTCACATGAGTGCCTGATCACACGTGCTCACGCATAAGCAACACGACTTTACTGCTTAAATGCGCGACTACAAAATGTCTCATCGTTCATGCCGTTTTCACAAATCCGAAATCGATAAGACTTTAAAAATTAGCTATAGGAATGACTACTTTCGAAAAAGTAAAACAATTAACTATGTAAAGCACTAGTTTACGAGATATCAAGATGGTTATTGAGGTAGGAATGGCTTATGGCCTCGTAACAGCCGCTTCGTATGGAGAACGGGGTTGCCTCATCTACTAACCGGGTTTGTCTTCATCGGGATTGGCACCCTTGGTTCCTAGAGCAGCACACATGCACTTTTGCGGCTGGTGGTGGCGGTGCTATGTGAACACATGACCTGGGTTTATGCAACCGCCTGTTCTCGCACATTTGGCGCCCCGACAGATTAAACAATTTTTTAGCTCCGGCCTCACAGCGAGACTTTCAGTTGACATGTTTAGCCGGTCAACGACTGCCTCCGTGCTGGCACGCAGACAAGACACGAATGAGTAAGCACCTCGACAAACTACGACAGGACAGGTCCAAATTCAGAGGGTTTTATACCGGTCTAGCCTAAGGCCGAGTCCACGTTCACATGCGCCCACGATGGCACATGGCGTGAGCGACCTTCAGTGTACTTCAGAGTGAAAGTACGCGCGCAGATGAACAGGCCAGTAGGAGCAGGGCGGCCGATTTGCATACAAAAGTGGTGTGCATAAGCATGATTGATTGTGAAACATCGAAGATTGTCAAAGTCATGAGAAGTATAGTCATGGGGATGATGGTTCTCCAAATCCCAAATCTTCCTCTTCATTTAACTTTAGTATTTTTACAATCGGACGCAAAATTGGCCCTTAGGCAAGACATCTTGATGATACATCCTATGGATAAGGTGTGGTACCGTGGAGAGTGCGTAAATTCAACTGGAATTCCCTTTACTTCGCTCTGACCTGAGAAATTGACGTCGAAGGTTTAGCCTGTGATTCAGTGTAGGCACAAATCGCAAATTGCGTGAATTCGACATTCCGGAATAAAGAATACTCACACTCATTTTGTCGAAGTGCCTAGTCTGCATGGCTTTTTTCCAAGCCTAACATAAATGCTACTAGCATTGGTGACAGTAATTGTGGATTAGTCGCAACATGCGGCGCAAGCGTGAATACGTGGCGACATCGTTGATATGTAGATATACGAACATGCACCTGGAAACCTGAATGTCTGATCCGGCTGATTGTTGATTTACTTCCCGACGCTCGTCTGACCCAGAACTTTCTGGCCGTTTGTAGAAGATGGAATTGGGCGAAAGGTATTCCACACTGTGTTGCACTTTACTCTGCTGGATGGTCAGTACCACTATGAAGCATCCCCTCTGTCTTGTTTCCCTAATCTTAATGAATATTTTGTACTAAACGATTCTTCGTAACGGATGACAATTTCGAGGTTTAATCCCTTCCCGGGAATAAAATTCCCAGTGCCTAATTTTGTTTAACAAGCGAATTCACGCACTACTTGATATTCTCTGATGACAGTTCAAGGTCAACTTTGCCGATCAAACCCGTTGGCTACAGGCTTCAAATGTCACATTTAATGTGTGATGCGAAGGCAGATGCTGCACAGATTATGAGAATCCAGCAATGTCACGTCATGAAGCGACTTTAAGTTATCCGAAAAGCGTTTCATGAGTACAGAAAACCGAAGAAATAGGGTGCGGGTGATGTAGATTTAAACAAACGGAAACTAAGTTGAATAAACGACCTGTGATTGTAGATATAACCACAATTTGCTCCAAAGACCACAAGTTAAAAGGGCTGATTCACAGGCCTCACTTGCGTCGCCGCATGCACCCGGACACCGTCTCTTGCCCCCCTTCCGCCTCCTCTACTCAGCATCCTATTGGTTACGCGGGCATGTCCCATCATGCACCCCTGTGGACATGTCCCCGTGCACGTATGTGGCTTGTAAGTACACGCAACCTAGTATGAACACGGAGCCTTTAAAAACTGCACTGAATCATCCATCTCTAACCTGACTTAACAGGTCTAACCGCATTTGAAATTTGATGGAGACTCAGCCTCGACTTGGCCTCACTTTTATATCCTTTGGCACTTTTCAATTTTTCACTACCGTCTCCTTCCTATTGGCGCATTCGCCTTTGAATGTAATACTACTCTCAGTTGTAATCAAGGCCATTTCTTGCTTTAGTTCTGAGGGGCCTTGACTCATCCGAGCCAGAAAGGGAGTTCGATTGTTTGAATTTGGTTTTGTGTCAGTTTCTCGACAAACACAAAGGAAGCATTCAATTCACGTTTGGAATTTCGCTCTTGCTGTATGTTCTCTTTCCTGCTGTAGAAATGATGCCGCAATTGCATCGAAACCAACGTAATTGGATTCTCTCCTAGTTTGACTTGGACAAGGGGATCAGCCCCTCATCTGTTCGCTCTATTGGAGCTCACTTACGACTCATTCTCTGCCAAGATGGCCGTTTAGGTTAACAAGAACCACGAAATCAGTTTAGCTCTTAATCTTGTTTCCATTAATTAGGGAAACTGTCCAATCAGAAAACGCATCGACCAAGTAGCTGTTGCAGCCGATCGATTTGTAACAGGTCTGTATAGGATCTAAACCGAGGTTTTAACGTTGCCTCGTACGCAATCGCTGTAACGTTATTAGTGGAGTTGTCGTTAGGAGGTGTGTTAATGTGGGCGGTCGTTGTGTGTGCGGTGAGTCCCAGAAATTCGCTAGCATCACCTAAGTCTGCAAATAGTTACGTTTTGTCAGTAAACAAAACACGCCAAGAGAACAAATACGCGAACTCCTAGTCCTTTCCAGTGCCAAGACGAGACACGACCTCGAGGAGAGAGCTTTCACGGTCGCAGCCAACGACACCACTCAAGTATGCTGTGTGAATTTGACGGGCGGATTAAAACGGAAGGGAAATTTTAAATCTGTTTAGCGATCCTGTCAAGTACACCGGCAACATCAGTTGCTACTTCCGTGAGGTTTGAGAATCACATCGGGCTTCTGCCAAATCCGGCTCGAATCAGGCTCAAGGGCTCCTTGTCACAGGAAGAGAGAGCTTTGGCAGCTCTGGGATAATTTGCTGCAGCATCAAACAGAAATAACAAAGGGACAGCCGATGCCCTAGGCAGCACTCTTGGTAAGGAAGGCTGCTGTATGTGAGCGATGGTAACGATCCAAATAAGGAGCATGGCTTGCACCCATGAGAAGTACGCCAATTCTTGAGTCTGGAAGATATCACGGACCAATCGGAGTCCAACAAAGTTGATAGATTTTGGGACTCCTCGACGGACATAAAACCGGTTGCAATTTATGAACAGTTGACATTGGTGCCTCGGATTTCACGGTGTGGCATTTCAGCCTACTGGCATGCTGCGGATAAGTAGCTAGTAGGAAGTCCACTATTCAGCCCAGGAAACTGTCCTATTTTTACGAAGCCAGAAAAATTCTTTGCTGCTCATTTTTTAGCAGGTCCGTTGTGAGATAGATTACAGTTACTATTTTGTGAAATTTTATTCACAGGCTCTGTATTTTTTAATGTAGCCAGGTTAATTGGACCACCAATACTACAAGTAAATAGGCTTTTGGGAGAATGCCAATATTCCCTACAATTCAACAGCCAGGTCGAATTTTTCCGCTGATTGGTTATCGCCAAGCGCCATGGTAACCCCCTTCTTCCATTCCCCATTCTCAACGCTCCCATGCACTCAAGTATAACTTTCCTTTATGTTTTGTGATCTGAAAACATGCTTAAACTTGACTACTTCACCACGGCTTAGTTGATTATTTACTAAACAGTTGTGCCTCAGCCATCTCCGGAAAATTCACGGGTTTGTGAGGTTTCTACAACTGATGGCCCCTATGTGGGCATTCGGCTCAACCCAATACACATTTGCACAGAGAGGGTCTTTGGTTTGTCTAGTAAAAGGTCTGAAGGAGTCACCGGTAGCACCTGTCTGCACACATGGTGGTTGCAAGTGCACAGTCCAGGTACGCGGCGTGTGAGGGACTTAGTCTAAGCAAGCAAATCTGGTGTGCGATTTCGGTGTCATTTAAAGCATCAAAGGACTGCTGTTTTGATGGTTCTGTGCTTACTTGGGCACCAAATTTGTGTTTGAGGGTGCGTACTTCAACATCTACCGATTAAATACAGGCTGACGCAGAATTAGTCAAAACCGCCGATTTAAGCTTCTTCTTAAGTGCACTGACAGGTATTCGCACAATCGAACGATCGATTAATGGGTAGGCGGTAGTTTTTAGCCGAAGCGGTCCAAGTGCACACACCGTACCGGCGTCGGTTTGATCGACTAACGTGTTGGAAATTTGCAGTAAAGTGTTTACAGTTTGGATAGAACATTGCGCACAAGGAATGGCGGAGACGCATAACCAGCGATTAAGACACATCACCAGTCAAAAGGAAGGCTAAATAGAAGGTTAAAAGTAAAAACGATAGGAAGACTCATAGACTTGAAACGATCTTTCAGGATCTGGAAAATCAGGGCTTGTTTGCTACTTTGTAAATAATCAAAGAATAAGAGGCTTTCGCTTCGCAATAACTCGGCATCGCACAAGCGTCAACTTCCTAATGGAGATCCCATGGCTCACACTTGCTCCTCCAATTGAATCAGGGTGACAATTGCCGTGTTTTAACAACTGTAGTGAGGTGGTAACCTCCCCAGACTAAATCTCAGGCAAGAAAAACTTGGGATTTTAAGCAACTTGGCGGCTTGTGGGCTGCGTTTTCTTCAAGGAATTCTTAAACGAGTTAAATAATGCGGCCAACATTTCCTACGCTTTCCCCAGATAGCTTTCGATTCGTGTACATTTGAGTTAATAACACTAATTGCTCTAACTTAAACAATAAGTCTGTAAAAACTATATCCACAGCCGGAAGAAATCGCACATCTTGTGAAGTGGGCTTGGATTCATAAAAAACTAGATGGAAATAACTAAAATATAATAAAAAAATGTGAAAATATTTAACAATAGGCAGAATACAAAGTCAACGCGAGGAGGTCAGGGTACAATCACCGTTTGTCAGTCATCGTGTCGGCTTGAATCCTCTTGTCCCAAACCTCGGGAGTTATAAGGGCTGAACACGCAACATCATATTTAGTGCTTTCGGATGTGTGCAGAGGGGACCATCGGGGTCTACTCGAAACCTCGACAACTTCGTCGCCCGATGAGTCACTGCTAATTGATGAGGAGAGGGGTGCATTGATTGGTCGCCGTTTTTTAACTCGCCTGGCGACTGATGAGCCACCGTGGGAGCTGGTAGTCGCCGATACGAATTGTTCTGCTTCGAGTATCGCTACCTGACCGTCGAGGCTTTGAATTGGGGTCTTTATGGATGCTGTAAGTGGGATCTCAGTTTGTACAAGTGCTTCCTTCAGGGTTTCCTGTCGTTCAGATTTGTGGTGGGCAATGACCTTGCGAATTAGCTGAGTGTTCTCGAGATTGGCGTAAAGGGACTTATCTGTGACAGATCTCTGGTCAGTCTGCGCCAAGAGGTGGGCGTTAGCGACCACCTCTGCAATCTCCTCTGCTTCAGAAGGCGATATTAGTGGATACTTCTGCTCGCACTTATCTTTCTCGTAGTCCCTGATCACTTGATGAATAATTGGATTGGCTCTGAGAGTAACATAGAGCGACTTCTTCGCGGAGACTTGACTTTCGCGCCTTGCAAATGTGGAAACGACCTCGATAATCTGCTTGGCGGCGTTTTGAGCCTGGCTACCGGTGCTGAGCGACCTTGTGTAGTCAGTTGGGTTCCTTTCACTAAGATGACTTTCATCAGTCTGAACAAAATCGTCCCTTCTCTGGATGCGTCTGGAAGCTTCGTAACTTTCGACAACTTTTCTCGCGAGCATGTTGTGTCGCAATTCATTGTAGGCAGGTGGTTGGCTAGAAGTCAACGCTGTCTGGCGACTAGTTGGAGCCATAATATCGGCGAGTTCTTTGGCTTCCACTGACAGTTGACCTGACGCTCTACCCTTCTCCACCTCATAATCTCGAATTACTGCCTGGATAATTCGATTTTCCTTTAGGGACTGATAAAGCGACAAGTGGTGTCTACCCTTGACAAAGCTGCCTACATCTGCTGTTGTTCTATTTACTTGTGTGAAAGCTTCCGCGATTTCCTTTGTTTCAACATTCGTCATAGGTTCAAAGCCAGCAAGGCTAGAAGTACTTGATAATATAGATGTGGTCAAGTCACCAGAGGTTAGTTCAGCTCGACACATCGCGCATCGATCTGCATCCGTATGGCTGCCAATAGTATCAATAAACTCCGAGGAACGAGTGTGTGTGCTTCCAGAGAAGAAGTTTCTTCGAAGCGCAGATGTCCGAGAAGCCGATGTGGACTCCGATATTCCAGCAACGTTCTCCGTAGAACCCCTTTGAATCGTCAATGTTTGTGTAACAGATTCTGAAGCATTAGTTTCCGTATTATTGACTTTATTCTGGCACTTTGCGCAAATCCTGGCGGTTTTCTTCTGTGCTTGAGAATCAGCAGAATGAGTACGCCTCTGGGTTTTGCCAAATGTTTCGTCTTTGCTCGCGCCCTCAAGAGTTATGGAGGTCATGTCGTCGGTGTAAGGCGATCTTGATTGGTGAAATCCAGCCGCTGCATTAATTTTAATGGCACTTACGGCCGCCAGTGAATCTCTGTGAGTTATCGTACACTGGGTACTCATGTGAACCATATTCGTTTGTTGAACGGTCAAATTCCCGGTTGATTTTACTCGGTTAATTGTGGTTCCCTGTGTCAGTGGATGGTAGGTAGTTTCAGAAGTGATTTGACGATATGGGCTGTCAGTTTTGGATTCGAGCAAGACAATGGTCTCATTGGGAACATCGTCAGCATTTTGAACACTACCGTAGAATTGAGTTCCAATTTCCGCAGATGAAGCAAAAATTTTTGCAGTAAGGCGTTTCGAGAACATTTCAGGCTGGATTTTGGCCTCGCAGGCTACGTTGTACCAGTCAGCAGATTTCGTTTCCTCCAATTTGGGTCTCTGAATCAATGTGTACATGGGCTCAACTGCTTCTTGAGAAATACTCTCAGCTCCCTCGACAACTACAACACCGCTGGCGCCACAGGCGTTACAAGAGACGTTAAGGGGACGGTTTTTGCCGTCTGTTGATGAGTACAAACGTCCACATGGACATGTGAATATCCTAGACTCAGCAGCTCCCGTTGGTTCAGTACTGACTTCAGTCCTCACACGCATTACTTGTTTTCGTCTTCCGGACAGTAAGATGCGAGGCTTCTGACTCGAAGATCTAATGGTCATTGGTCCGGTTTTGAAGATGGAATCTGACGTTTCTGGTTGGCTTTTTGGAAGGATGATGGTGGCTGTCTTGAGGGAAAGTGTCTTCCTATTCACAGTTGTTTGCTGTTGCTTTCTTGACACTTGTGCCAGCTCCTGCCGTTCTGAATTAATGCTTTCAAAGGACCCTACGAGTTTTTTCGGCGGTGAGAAATACACGTCTGCGACCTTCCTTTCGCCGCCATGCTCAATAACTACTTCCCTGATGGTGTCAACCTCTTGCATTTCAATGCCTCCACATTCATTCAGGGCTGCCTCAGCCTCAATTTCGGATGGGTAGAAAATAGCCCCAACCGGAAATTCGAGGTTTGCTGCCATCTCTTCGTCCTTGACTTCCAGCAAAAGATTCTCCACGGCGACGCTGTCGAGCTTTATAGACTTGGGCATGATTTGAATACCAACCTGGACTGAAGCATCACTCTGTAAACAGGGAATTTTTAGCGAGGCAGAAGAGCTTCCGGTGAATAGATCTGTTGAATCTTTAATTTTCGTTTCAACCTTTCGACGACCACAATACTGGCAGGATGAGTTAATCCAGTTTTCAGCGGCGGATGAGAAAACAGCAGACCGGTTTGGAATATCGCGATTCGTTGTGGCATTAATCAGTAAAGGCTTGCCATCGCAAGCAGATTCGATGTGACAGATATGGAGAGTAGTCTCGCCTTCCATGGACGTATGCGGTGTACCAGAAACTGATGTTAAATACCTGTTACTTTGTCCAATACTAGTTTCTTTACAATGGGTCAAATTACGGTCAGAAACCACCGTCGCATGAAAAACGTTGCTTCCATCACGGATACGAACAACATCAGCAGATTGGATTGGCTCGACTTGAACACCGACTGTATCTGAGAGTACTGGATCGTAATGCAAACCAGAGGCAATGATAAGTCTTCCAGCATTCGATTCTTGCTCGTATCCACTAGTTGGTTTGTAAACAAGATTCATATTCTCCATTCTCACGTGTTCGACATCGAGCGTTTGAGGAACAAGTTTAAGTCCCACCTGAACCTCGCTATCCCTCATTTCTTTGGCAGGAGGCAAGGACGACTCAACCATGGATTCAGTCACGGGGGTGATCAAATCCCCTGACATTCTCAGGAGACCTGGGCGGCTATGCAGATTGGATGAGGTGGACGTTGTGACTCGCAGACTCGGTGTAGCTTCCCTCGATCGCAGTACATCGTGGAGTCTGCTCAAATCAGTACTCTGCCTAAGAAGACCTTCGGCGTACGCAGAGGCCTGGCTGGTTCCACTTTCCATTCGCAAAGGCAACACAATGTGCTGCATGTCGCGTTTCAGCTCCACGTTGCCGTCCTTTAAGACTCCCGATGTGTGAGATGTTCCAGCGGCGCGATCAGAAGGTGACGCGTCGACACTTCCAACATACGTCTTTCCGCCCATTTGAATTCCAATCTCGCCGGCATTCTTCATGGGAACAACCTGAATTCCTGAGGCATTGGTGAGAACGGCGGTCATTTCTGTCGCAGAAGACGCCAGCACTGCGCTCACATTAACACCAGCATGTCGACCAGGGCTCAGTGGAACCTCAATCTCTAGGTTCTCCACGTTGACTTTTTCCATCGTAATGGTTGTCGGTACAAGCAGGGTTCCAACTTGAACGGATCTCGAGTTCAATCGTGTGGTAGCTGAACCGAACGTTCTGCCTGACCGTTCCACCTGACTGGTGTAGCTTGTGTCACTTCGCCTTGCTGTTGGGTCGACAAGAGAAATGTGCGCACTAAGCGGCTGTCTTGTCATAGAGATGGACTTCTCTTTGAGGCTGATGCGTGCTTGGTTGGTGGCCGAGTCAGTTGTGATATCGGCTGCGTATTTGTCCTGGTGCATTTGGACTGAGATCTCAGACGTGTTCTTGACGTCGGCTATCTGCACACCTGAACCGTCAGTGAGTACGGTGGAAATATTCATGCCGACAGGACACAAAACACTCTTCTCCGACACGGACCTCGACAAACCTGGGATCTGCTGTGTGTCTAGACTCATTCGCTGCATAGTCAGTTCGGTTGGGACGAATACTGCACCGACTTGTGTACCGCCGTCGACCCTCTCCACTGATCTGCCATTGTCGTAGTGTGTGGCCCGAATCTGGTGGTCGCCTTCAGCAGAATACTCGGCATGGTGGACACGAAGTCGTGTTTCTCTCGACTCCACATCTGGTACCTGATTTCGATGACCGCTGTAATAGCCAAGTGTGGGAACGCGTTTCTGTGTTTCTACGGTAGTGTAATAGGCATTTCCTCCATGTGTGATTTGCATCTCCTGGGCTTTGTTAATCGGCACCACATTGACGCCCCGCGACTCCGTCAGCACCTCGTCGTATTCGGTGGCGGTGGTGCACAACATGGCACTGACGCCGACTTGGTCACACGTACCTTGGTCTCTGGATTCCCTCACAGCATCGAGATTCTCCACGGCAATTGAATTCACTTCCACAATTCGAGGAACGAGGTTCAGGCCGACCTGGGCTACTCCATCAACCATACTCGCTCTGTTCCTGTCCGACCACATTCCACTTCGAAGGCTCTGTTCTGTTGTGTATTCTTCATGTCTCACGCGCAATCGTGTCTCAAACTGCGTCGTGGTTTCATTTGTTTTGACTTCTCTTGTGCCGTCGGAGTACGTAGATTGAGACATCTGCGGAACCGTGTTCCACACTTTTCCCTCTCTGCTCTTCGATCCTACTGAGGAAACAATTTCTTCGTTTATTTGTCTTTTGGCATTTGAAATGACTTGAGCGTTATAGGTTGCCTTGTTGTAATTTATTTCAACTTCATCTGTATCGTTTATATCAACTAGCTGGATGCCTGGTGATTCAACCAAGACTTCGTCATACTTTATTCCAGAGGAACATAGGATGGCGCTGACATCAGCTTTCAGTACATTTACTGACTTTGTATCTGCCATCTCCACCTCCATATTCTCCATCTTAATCGATTTGACTTCAACACTGTTAGGAATCAGTTTTATGCCGACTTGGATCTCACAATCCCTTGCGCTTGGTCCTTCCAAGGTTTGCATTGTGGTTTTCTTATTTGTGGCCTGATTATTGGTATTAGTCATGACTAATTTGAATTGCTGCTTGGCGCTGCTGCTGGTGGGCACCCTTGTCTCGGTGCTGCTGACTAAACTGCTCGGAATAAGCGACGCTTCTGCCTCGAGTATCAAATTGCATTCCTTTGAAAGGAGCTCTTTTGAACTGACCTGGATGCCTTGAGAGGGGAGCTTTACGACCGCATTCTGCATGGATTTGCTCTCAACTGGTGGAGTTCGACCGCTTATTATGCTGCTCCACCAACCAGCCTTGAGGCTTCGCTGTCTTGTCGAATGCTCTTTTGAGGAAATTCGTGGCGAGATCGGGGAATGCGTTGATTCATTGACTAATCCAACGTCGATTTCCTTTGCCTGGTCAAGCGAACAGACCTGAATCCCACTTTCCTCACAAAGTTCTGTTTGCAGAGTTATTTTTGCAGGACATCGAAGCGAATCAAAAGTGTAGCTGACATTCTGCTCTGACAAACCTGTTGTCGATTCCAGCTGGAGATTTCCGACAGGGATCTGGGAGACTTCAAGCGATTTGGCAACCATCTTCATGCCAACCTGGACGCCTTCTGATTTTCGCAACGCCGAAGCTGCTGGTTTTTGAAGTGGCAGGTAAACTTCCTGGCCGATTTTTGGTGTTTCTGAGCTAACTGCCTGAGTACTCTGTTCTTTCGTCAAATATGCAGCTTGATTGACCAACGCAACCCCATTGTCGCTTCTGCCCATTCTCGTTGCAGCTACCGCTCTGAGTGTGAGTGCTTTGCATCCTCTGGCGTCTGAGAGCAGACTCCCAACGAAAGACTGGGTCACGAGTTCGGGAGCCCTGGAACTACCGTCAAACTGTTTTGTCTTCATCACAATGCTAGCCGGAAGGACGTGGGGCTTATCTTTGGTTGTGTCAGTTGGTCCAACCTGAGTCTGGAGGTCAGCACTTGGATGAGGACCGTTTACATTTGTTAGCGAGGCATGTCTGTAACGCAAGTGCGTCTCTTCTTCCGAGGTATTCAATTGGAGGGCTTCAACTTGTGCCAAAGATACAATCTCAAAACCACTTCTGTCATCGGTGAGTTTACTGACCAATTCGATTTCTGCGGGATAAAGAATTGCAGATGCAGACAAAGACTGTTCTTGCACTCCTGTCTCTTTACTAGCCACGGAAACCTCCATGTTTTCCAGAGAGACTGGTGAGATACCTATTGCCTGTGGAATAAGCTGTGTACCCACTTGCGTGAAAGCAGTTGCCGTTATCTTGAAACTCTGTGAGTCTGTGTGAGTGTTCCTTGTCGCTTTACTGTCGATTTCGCAGGGGATAAGTCGAATGAGGCTTCTTTGTGTCGACCTGCTGGAATTTCGGCTCCTGGCTGCCACAGTACCCGTTTTGATGGGATGTTCGAAGGCAACTAACGACTGGAACTCATCGTCCACAGCGCCGCCAACACACGCAACATTTCCCTCCACAAATCTCGTGGGCGTAGAACTGACACTAAATCCAATCTGTCTAGTGTCTTGGATGCCAACGACGTGTACACCCGAGCCTTCAGTTAGGCGTGTTTTTACTTTTAATCTTGCCGGACACGTGACAGACTTCATTCGCATCTTGTAGACTTCACTGCTACTGACTTGGTTGTCAACCTCTTCAAATTCCAGCTGCATGTCCTCAATATCACAGTGTGACATTTTTATCTCTATCGGCACTAACTCAACGGCCACTTGCATGGAAGCGTCAACCGCGCCCACCTGTGGCTTCGGGCGAGGGGTCGTCGCGAATGCTTCTTCTACGACTTGCGCACTGACGTCGGCGATAACACTGCCTTCCCTTGTCTGTGACACTGATCGATGATTGGGCTCATTTTTCGTGTTTGCGTTAAGCTGATTTTGTAAGTCACAATACTTTTGTCCGCATTTAGCACAAATCGTCTCGCTGACAATTGGGAATGTCTGTTCGCTGGCATCTTTTACGCTCACTCGGTTCTCGCTAATTTCAACGTTCGTGTCTTTCTGGGTGGAATAACCACTCTCAGTCGTCAAATTTTTTCGAGCCACGCTGCTTCCTCCTTCTACAAGCTCTGTTTCACTGATTATCGAGTCATCGGTGCCTTTTGGTCCACTCATACTACTTATTTGCGTTTGTAAGTCACATTGTGGATTTACTTGTTGTTGCGGGGTCGCAGTGACGTCTGTTACCACAAGCTTCAACCTCGGCACATACTTTGAACCGGTGGTAGCCTCTCCAACAAGAAGTTCGCGCTTAGTCCTGTCCACCTCACCCGTTCTCAGTACAACAGCTGCTGGGGTTTTTAAGTCGCTAATAATTTGAGTCTGAACGTCTTCACTCTTCTGCGAAGTGGGTTCCAGTTTGAAGGAACCTCTTGCAACAGAATCGCTGTGTGTGACAAGAATATTTCCCAAATCATTGTAGTCAGCCATGGCTAATTCGCTTCCCTCGTAAAGTTCCGATCGGAATTTCATATCAGCTGGACAGACCAGGGAATCGACTGGAAATGCGATATTTGCTTCTTGCAGTTGATTAATGAATGATATTTCCATGTTTGTCGTCTTGATTTTGCTCACAGTTACCTCTGTTGGGATGAGTTTCGATGACACCTGGGTTTCTGCATTGTTGACCACATTTCTTATCAACGTTTGAGCATCCTGTGAGTCTGGGTATTCCTGAGCAGCCCTGTTGTCTACTGTCGTAGAAGCCCACGCCTCAGTCTTGAAGGAGGCCGTGCCTTCGGCTTTCACCGGTTGTATTATTCCGTCGGCAACGTTCGAAGACACCTGGCGTTGTGGCTCTGAGGACCTGTTACCCATCTCATCTGTGTTAACGTTGCTATCTTTGCTAATTATATTGATCTGCGTGCATAAATCTGACGTTTCTGTGGCAATGCCATGGCGTTGCTTGTAGTCGGAAAGGTAAGTTTGCAGATCAGAGTGGATTCCGCGGGAATGCAGGAGGCAGCTGATTTGGGACATCACAGCAGATGTCGTGGGTTCACAATTGAAATGTCCAACTTCTTTGGGTTGATTCTCAGGTAAGAGACAAAATGATGCAACCGATCCCTCGGCGACATTTTTCTTTGGTTCATTTGAGGATATATTGACGACTTCCATAGCAGCCACCGCTTGAACCGATGCGGTCTTCTGATGGAATTGAGCTTCATTCAGTTGCGTCTCACTGACCGGTTGTTTTTGGACTAGATTGTCCCAGAATTCTGAATGGAGCGTACTGTCCGATTTTGTGAAGATCTGAGCCTGGACATCTCGTACCTTTAATCGTTTGTGTACGTCCGTAGTTGCATGGGCGATGGAGTTTCTCAGTTCTAAGTTGAGTGAGTCAACGTCATTAATGCCAAGAACTTGTATTCCAGGTCCCTCATAAAGATCCATTGCTGTTCCAATCGTCACCGGACATAGAACCTGGCCAACACGGAGACCTAGACCGGCTGCTTCACGATTGTCCTGGACTTCCAGACCAAGGTTACCAATTTCGACTTGTGTGAGGTCAATTGCCTTCGGCACTACGCGAACCCCAACCTGTACACCGGAATTTTTGGTAATCCCTCGAATTTGTGCCTGAACATCGCTGGTTTTTTGGTATCTGTCCTTCTTATAGCTGATTTCAGCATCCGCCAAGACGAGACGATTGTCATGCATGGAAGTAATTGGTCGTCGCTTGGAAGTAGCATCTTCCAGCCCATTGGCCCATTCGCGGTCGTGGTCTATCGACTCGTACTGCGTCGACGCAGACACCGTAATCTTCCGGATTTGAGTTTGCAGGTCATTAGTGCTGGCACTTCGTTTTAGGTTGGTTGCGGTTCCAGCCCACGTAGTTCCTCCGCCACGGTCGTCCACAACACCGCCCGAAAAGGTGACACCTTTCACTTTGGGTCGAGAATGCGGGGCAACCATTTGTCGCGCTACGTTTCCATAGTCGTCTGGCGGGTTTTCGATCGAGACCGGTTGCAGCCGAGATTTGCCCGATGGTTCGTAAGCGTCAGATTCATCTCGATCGCCGACCCCGCGGTAATCATTCTCAATCACAAACGGTTTTGTGAGCGGAGTCGAAGGGAAATACTTGAGTAAATCATCCACTGGTTCCGATGTGTATTCACTTATAGTCCGATCGATGGCTTTTCGTTTGTGCCTAAACGAAAGCACGCGATCTGCGAGGTGCTTCAGTTGATCCTCCTTCTCCTTCTGCATTTTTCTAAATGGAAAAAAGAGGGTCTTGCAATACCTTAGACATCTCTGTGACTGATCGTGTTTTCGATACTTGTAGCAATCCCTTTTTTTAACCAGAGCACCGTAGTTCAAGCTCACATTTGACCTACGTTACTATGACGAAGCGGTAAAATATACAATCCCACGTTTTTGTTAATGCGGTTGATGTAGCCAACGCTTTGGAAGTGGCGAACAGTAACAAAGCGTGGTTTCCAACCCTGACAGCAATCCTAGTATTTAACCCAAAATCTAATTTCATAAGTTGAGCAGTGTAGATAATGCAAATTTGGAATTGACTGATATCGATTTGCAACCACGAGCTAATAAAGTAACTGTCTGATTGTTTGCGTGCAGCAGACCTGTCTTAAACTAATTGGCCGGAAGAACGGACGTTAAAGTCGGTTTAAAATCAGGTTCTCACCCTAATGAACACACACAAGCAAAATCCTTTGAGAACACGATTTGATACGCACTCGTCACGTTGCGGCTCTATGACGTTCCGAATGAACGTGATACACAGGAGGCCACAACAAGTGTTCGACCATTTTGGGTGCTAGTAACTTTATCAGCATTACCTCCAGAATTATAACACTCATAGAATTCGATGGAGAGGAAGGCAGATTGCATCATGTTCGCAAGACCATGCGTGTTGCATACGCAATTTTAGGAATCCGCGTTAAAACTCTGTCTGTTTTTTACACCATCTCCTGATAGTCATCGACATCATCCCACAAGAACCGACTTCGACATCGACTACAAAAGCGCCGTAGTCTAGAAGTCCAGCTTAATCCCAAAATAACCCAAGTGGCACAACTTTGGATGTTACTCATAACTCCATCAGAACGACGCCCGAATAACCAGAAGTGACTAGTTCCCATTTGATTTAAACCACAGAGTTTTAATGCAATTTGAAAGATGTAGATGTTAAGGCTGTACCGATGTTCAAGTTTGAAATGCCTGTTTTGTTGAAATGCACACAATGAGAATTTTGGCAGAACAGGAATAGTAATTTGTAGCGGTCGACTTACTCCATGCGAGCGATCTCGTTGAATATGTGCTGACGTTCATCCTCTACCGACTTGAGGTACCTCTGCACCTCTTCAGCGTTCATAGAAACCCGGGCTTGAATCCGGTCCACCTGATTGGCCTGATCTATGATCTTGCGCAGTGGTGCGTGGATAGCTCGAATATCGCCTTCCGTGAGCGTAACTGCACCTCGTGGTGGCCTTCGATTAGCTGATTTTAAAATAAAAACAATGTTTTACAAAAGTATACAACAGAAATCGAAGAATTTCAGATGCGTCCTTCATGGCAGAGTTGTCGCTAGTCATTTCTGTCAAAATCATCTTTAAAGTGGATTTTTCGATGGACACCTTGAGAACGAATCCACTTGTACGGTCTGAAAGGCACCATCCGGAGTTTCCAGCTAAGCGACCACATGACGAAATGACTTTGATGAGTCACAAATTTGTTGAAGGGGATTAACCAAGACAAGATTTCATCAAATAGGTCCTGATTCACCAGCACACATACTGGTAACCAAATACATTTGTCATGCAATTGAACGAGCCTGTACCTTGGCCAACGGTGAATAATACGTAGATGCATCGAAACTAATTGGCGAATGAACCAATTTGTTGTGACAAGAAACAACGCGGAATACAATGAATGTTCAGGCGTTTATTGGGTGATCAAGAGAGCAGATATTGAGCGTGAAAAGGCGTCGACTTTTATAGGAACGCTTGACACCTGTCCCTGAACAAACATCGCCGCGTGGAAGGAATTTGAATAAATCGATTGAATTCGTATTCGGTCGTGCCACAAACGCATGACATCGATTCCTGAGCAAACATCGCCGCGTGCAAGGAATTTGAATAAATCGATTGAATTCGTATTCGATCGTGCCACAAACGCATGACATCGATCCCTGAGCAAACATCGCCGCGTGCAAGGAATTTGAATAAATCGATTGAATTCGTATTCGATCGTGCCACAAACGCATGATACCGATCCCTGAGCAAACATCGCCGCGTGGATTGAATTTAAATAAACCGATTGAATTCACATTCGATCGTGCCACAAACGCATGACATCGATCCCTGAACAAACATCGCCGCGTGGAAGGAATTTGAATAAATCGATTGAATTCGTATTCGATCGTGCCACAAACGCATGACATCGATCCCTGAGCAAACATCGCCGCGTGCAAGGAATTTGAATAAATCGATTTAATTCGTGTTCGCCTATACTTGTTGGTAATGTACGCGTGGTGGTCGTCACCGAATCATATTTTTAACGGTAAACAAAATTTGTCTCGTGATAGCAGTTTTGAAACAACCGTGCAACACAGCGTGTATTTGATGCGTTTTTACGATAATTGCCAATCACAAGATCATCCTCCTCATTAAGACAGCGATATTGTGTTATCACAAAGCATCTCCGTATATAATGTAATCCATTATTTTTCAACGCCATCTCGCACGATACAATAAGTTAACGATAAAAAGAAAAAAAGAGGCAGTGACGGGACGCGAACACGACCCACTAGCAAACCTTACCAAACTTTCATTGATTTTACCAGACACCTAGGCCTATCTGCAGAAATCCTTGTAGTCTGGCACCTAAGACAAATCCTTCTTTAACATATCCGAGACTCATTAAATTGGTTGTGACAAGGTTAGTGGGCCTACAATCGTCACAAGCTGTCATGATTATTTAACTGCGACATGTAATTGATGGAAGTAGAATCGTACGCGAAGCTCTGCGTTTATGAAATGTCACTGTGACTTGACACTGCTACAACTGATTTGTAGACACAAAATAGGCATAAATGTTCTGAATGGAAACTCGATGGCTCGCGATTCTTGTCTACAATGAATCATAGGCTGAAATTGAATGTCTATTTTTCAGGTCAGACTCAAGAGAAAGCGTGCGTAGGATGAATTTTACTTGAAGCTACGTACTCTCCACGGTACCGCACCTCCTCGTCTAAATACTTAGTTCAATTGGCCAATTTCGTGTTTGATTTCAAAAACACCGATTACGCTAAATGAAAAGGAACCCGTGGCCGTGAGGTGGGTGTCGGGAATTGCAAATCCGCAAGACTACATTTCTCAAGTTCTCGTGCTTACCACTCGTGTTTGTGTGCATCACTTCTTGTATTCATTTCGTCCCACCCCCCTCTGCGGATGTACTTTTACACTGAAATGCACTCAAGGTCACCCACACTAAACATGGGCTGGCGCGTCTTAACGCGTACTAGGCCCTTTGGTTAGTACAGGAAAGCCATCAACACGAAGCCTTGTCTTACCCTAGTTTGACTCATTTGTGTTTTGTCTGGGTGTTAGTGCGGACGCAGTCGTTGACGTACTAAACAAAATGGGGTAATTTACGTCCCTAGAATTTGAAACCCACTAAAGGTGCTGCAA
The DNA here is from genome assembly GCA_900604375.1 of Mesocestoides corti. Classification (NCBI taxonomy): domain Eukaryota; kingdom Metazoa; phylum Platyhelminthes; class Cestoda; order Cyclophyllidea; family Mesocestoididae; genus Mesocestoides; species Mesocestoides corti. The sequence goes on from UXSR01000245.1 coordinate 21,772, forward strand.
CGTTTGTTCTTGCCAAAGGTCACTCCTCAACTCCATTTCGAGATTCTCGCGGATCGGGATGTTCAAGTCATTAATCTCTGTCTTTGCTTCCGTTTTAAATGCCCCAAATGGCCATATTTAAACACCGCCTTGTGCAAAAATAAGGAAAACCGATCTTTTGTGCTTGGACAAGCGTGTGGCTCTTCACAATGCATCGACCTTCAAACTACACACAAAAATCACCGCATTGCAAAACGTTGATTGGTCACTTAAACGGGATTTTCATCGGTTTATTTCCGGCGTCTTCACACGATAACCATATCCTCAAATTGCACTGGATGCATATTAGTGGCGAAAGTGGTTTCTCGAATTTCCCAAATCCATGTGACTTGTACTAATAGGGGAACAGCTACACCTTAAATTTTAACGAGGGACTTGGATATTGTGAAGGCAACGTCCTAAGAACATCATATGTCATTGGATTGTATTGATTTACATTCGTCAATCTGGTTGCTGGTCTCTGAGGCATGCCGCCCACCTCCCAGTACAGTTATGGAGGTCCATCTGCTATCACGTACTTCCCCCGCTATCTAGGGTATGTTAACCAGTTCGCCCACACTATTGATCAATAACTACACTTGGCGGGCACTACTGCAGCCCCACGCACCCACGGAACACACCTTGGGTGACCTTTCTGGTAAACGGACGTGTCTATGCCTCTCGTCTTCTCGGGTATCTGAGTCGGGCCAAGTTCAACTTGTTCAAGACGACATTCCGAGGTACACAACACCCAACAATCCGCGTACAGACGACATCAACCACGCACATTTCTTTAAATCGCCTCAATCGAAGGCAGGAACAGCGAACTTACACGAGAGAAGAATTAGGGTCTCCGTGAAGGTGTCATAGGCGTTTTGCAGGAAACCGCTGTCGTAATTCGGCGCTATCAAAATGTTGTCCAAGTCGTCGAGGAATTCGTTCATTTGGTCCTCGTGGGCGAAGTAGACGGCCTACAGGAAGTGCAAAACATGGTGGACGATTATTCGTGGACCTTTAGTTGTGGGTGTGTGGTTAACAAGGCAGTCCCCTTTTGCAATATCTTCGAAATCCCTATACACGTGCGTGTGTTGATTGAAATCGGAATAGGCGATAGTGTAGAACCACCTAGGCTTTCAAGTTAAACATGGGGTGTACGGGCAAGGGCCACAATATCACGTCAGTCAGCTCTATGCAGCTGCTGCACACAATTCCACGTCCAGGGAGTACTACATCTCTCAACCAATCAATATTCTTGTCCCCTTAAGTTGGTGAGGTCACGTCTGAGCATGCATCGGTCTACGCATTCTCTTGGACGTGCGCATGAACTTGTTTGAACACGGACACAAGAGCATGACTGACTCATCCTTTAGGGCGGTATACTCAGCTGTCCTAAGCCCTTGTTCGTGCGATGTTAGTGTGTTTATACCGCTGGTGTTAGCCTTAAAGCGTTCTCGCAATTGCCGAACGAAGCCGGTCCACGTTCACCACCACTTACGTCGTTTTTGCAGAAGCGTTCGAACAGGGTGGTGTAGAACTTCACTAGTTTTCCTTTGGTGCGTTCCAGCACGCGCTTCCAGTCGGAGATGCATTTTTTTTGCAGGCTGAAAAACAGATTCAGAAATCACAAACTAATCCGCCTCAAATCGGACTCTGGCGCTGAGGCATTTGACCAAGTAAGCAGCCGATTTACTTCTACAGAGCTGGGGCACCGACCGTGGCGACAATTAAACAAACGACACCACAGAATTACGCATTCCTAGAGAGTGGCGTTTGTAATAAGATGCTGCTCGCCACATGTTCCTCAGAAAACCTGTGTAATTACATCGGCAGCGTTTCAAATTCCTTTCACTTCACGCTGCCCGCTGCTTTCTTGGCAGAATTCGCAGGGTTCATTAGATTTTGCTGTTTTTCTCGTGGGTCAAGCACACATTATATTCCCACAATGAATACAGGTAATGATCACGATGATGCACGGCAGCTACCATCATCAGCATAACCATCGCTTGTAAAAATCGAGCAACCAGTGTGCTTTACTGATCCGATTTGCAGAACCTCGGATTTTTGACTAGTCAAGCTGATAAAATGACCTGAAATTTAGTCATTTGCGTCAGTTTTGTACCAAAAATGATTTGACAAAAACGATTAGGCAAGCCAGTCTTTTAAGGTAACTTCTTGTTGAAAATTGGAGTAATAGAAGGAGAACATTGAACCAGGACAAATGCAAAAATTTCAATGGCACTAGAGTGATCAGTTTTACCCTGTCTAGTCTCGCCAAATAGTTCTACAAATCGCAAAAAAATCGTGGAGTTGGTTAGCACCAATTTTCTGCGGAATGTGATTGTTGGGGATCCACAATTCCCCAAGATTGCTCATCGTTGGTTTAGGCACAATTTGCACTACTTCACTAACATGTGTTTTATTACGCTTTTTATCAGGTCAAAGGTCAACCTTGACTCGATCTAGTTTCACTTTTGACAATTCACTCCGCACGTGGCTGACGTGATTAAAGCCCTCTACACGAGCCCTGGTCTTGTCCTTGTATTAGTGTGGGAAGGTTGGTGCTGGCGTGAATAAGGAATCTGGTACCGTTATTTGAGTGGTTTCCTCTTTTTTACGGCCGAACGTAACAGTGGTGTTAACAAATACGCTGAGAAAAATAAAATGTGTGTGATCTAAATTTACCAAAATTCGAATAATCGCCCACAAATCCGTTATACTTCGTTCACAGAAGCCAAGTTGTTGTCAAAAGACCGATTTAGATGTACACCAATGCATACCCACCTATCAGCTTTGAACACCTCCTCCTGATTGGGTCCAATCGTTGAGAAGATCACCGAGGGGACCTCGCGTTCCCCGAAGGTGGTCCGCACCTTCCAGAAGTTGGGATTCTCGTTATTCACCAGGATCATCTCTTCGCCCTTCCGTATGGCGAAATCCGGACCAGAGAAATTGATCAGAGCCTTTACCATGACGACGTTTGGAGCCCCCTTTGATGAGTTGTTGACGGTCCGTCCGCAGACGACTTGGGAAATGCGGTTCTGAATTGGCCTCAGACGTCGTCCCATTTCGGCTAGCTGGCAGGTTTTGTCCCACGTAAGCGTTAATTCGCGATTATCGTCCTTAAAAAGAGTGAGCAGGTTTCCAATTTTAGGTTACCAAGATTGTAAGACAATGAGAAGCTTACGTGAAAAAGGGCTAAAATGGTCTGCATATTTCATCAAGTAAAGATCGTACTAGAATTTCTGAAACTGGCCAACGTTCCACTGATCGCAAAGCTGAATCAGTTAAATTTTGTCTAGACTACACCAATGATATTAGTCTAATATTGCGAAACCTTTAAGACACTGATCTCGATCTTGCATTACTATTCACGTGTGAAGACTGGAACTCAGAATTTAAAAACTATTTATCCTCGATTGAAATTGAAAATTCGAGTTGAATTGGAATAGACGAAAGTGATTGGACGTGTGTAATGTCTTCAGAACACGTGATAGGTTAGTGTAGGGTTGCAAATTGGATGATCTTTATACTAGCATCACCATAGCAACACACAAACACGTTGGGGCTAAAGACTTTCGAAAGATAGCACAAATCTTACATCGAGCTCGCTTGCAAGCATGAGGGCTTCGTCAATGGTCCCCTGAGGGTCAAACAGAAGCATCTTCATCTCGGCCAGTCCAACCATCTTGTTGATATGAGCATCAACCTCGTGTGCCGTGTGGTAAAACTACAATTGACGAATTACCGAATTGTACAATTCATGAAATGAGATAAAAAAAATAAGGGACACTTGATGCGAGAATTCTCATTTGGAAACACCCCCTTAATGGGAACGCAATCACAACTAATTTCACCACTTTACACACATTGTGGTGAATTTGGCTTTTAAAGTTGCCGCCTGAGAGCTGATTGGCTCACCTTTTGGTATGAGGCCGCGTCGTTCAGGTGAGCATGAGTGATGGAGAATAGCTGAGCGACGTACTCCCAGCAGTTGGCAACATTCTCCGTCAGCGCCTACAAAATGCACAAGTTCTCTTGAAGGTGGGGCATTTGTGAAGCTAAACGAGGTTTAAAACAATTCTAAGGGTAGTTCTGATGAAAAAAAGCGGTCTAGAACTGATATTTTTTTATTTATTTTTCGTAATTGAGGTTTTGACACTGTTGCCACAATTGCCCCAATCATGCCACAACCTTGTTCCACTGACAGCTCCTATTGGTCTATCAAGTCAAGGTCACCCAAGGCACTGAAACAAGACATTGTCGAACGCTTACCTTGTTTGCAAAAACTGTGGCAGGGGCTGCGTTTGGGGCGCTGGCTTCGACGGCGGCTTTGGTCAGCTTCGTTGTGAGCTCCTAAACAAACAGAAATGTTTACTGCGGTGGTTGCTAGGATTCTCGACCCATTAACTGCCAGTCTTTCAGAATCTCCGGTTAATTAACCACCACCACCACCCTGGGATCTCAACACAGAGCATAATTTGGATGTCCGAGCCTTCAACGAAATGCATACTTTCTTAAGTACTGACATGCATTAATGATCACTAAGAAAGGCCTGTTGGTCATCGATTACCAACTCAGATTCTCAAATGCGAGGATCTCAACTGAACAAGGTTGGGTATTTGGCCGATCTGCACTGATTGAGAAGGTAGATTAACGAGAATCAACATAGATAAGGTGGACGTTGAGGCATGAGAAATTGGGTTCAGTGGGAAGAGACGATGGCAAACTAACCGTGAGTGGACCTTCGAGTTTGGTGATGCTTTTCAGGTACGTTAGGACGTCGGCGTTCAGGCGAATGCAGTTCTTCAATTCTTCCACCTGTTCCCCATACCTCTCCCTGGATTGTTCGCTCTAGAACGTATGAAAATAAATCGATTAAGGAGGACATTTATGGGCTGCACAATCCAATAAGATGGGGTTTTGAAGTGCTACCATTTTCATTGGTGGGACTGAGGCCAGCCAGTCAAAGTACACCTCTTCGTTCAACAAATATGACGAACTCAAAAAGTGGTAGAGGAGAAGTATCATCATCAGAATAATGGTGTCCCTTTACAAAACAAATAATAAATATGGCAAAAGCTGAGATTAAAATTCTTCTTCGAATTCCCATCTTTTCCGATTTCTAGCCAAAGATTTCTTTGAGTTTTCGTTCCGAACCTAGGGTTTTGTATTGCAGAAACAGTGATATTTTTGACGAAGATTACATTAATGATTAGATTACATCACTAACGTTCAGCTAGTCTATTGTGCGATTGGTGAATTTACTTAAAATGCACTAGTTAACCTAATTGACAATCTGGGAGACAAACAGGTGATAACGTAGCGATTTTCAAGGATATATCGATAACCTAAACACTAAAATAATGGGTTCTTTGTGCGAAATCGACCCCAAATCCAGATACCAGGTTAAAACGACGGATTGTGCGGAAATCTGACCTGCATTATCCGCTTTTGAAGCTCAAGAATGCCTTCGAAGAAGCGTTCCTGGCGAATTCGCTCTTCGTCAAGAGCCATGTGATTGACTCCAACGCGGAGGTCACTGGCGACTTGCTAAAGGCATGATAGAACTTGTCATTTTCAGATGTGACACTTGTGTGCATACTTGCGCAAAGAAAGGAGGGCATTTAGTGAACACAAGTACGAGGTACAAAAGTGCGCATTCGAGCACAGAGGCCAGCTCAGACACCTTTGCTGGGTTGTCTACACCCCTTGTGGTGTCTGCTAATCGCACCGAGACCTCAAAAAATCGATTCCCCGGACATGGGTTCGACTCCACACCTGAGTTTTGAAACCTGACGGTCTTAAGGCTCAGTCATCTTTCAACAAGTTCTTCCAATGTGTCGCCATTGTTACTATTTTGCTGTTGCCTGACATGTGGAATATTTTCTGTTTCAAAAGTACTTGAAGGGTTACGGCAGAGTACTTGAGCAAGTAAGCCACGTTTCTGCTTCTGACGTCATCTTGACTCATTTGATCCACACACACACACACACGCCTAGTCTAAACACCTGCTCTGATTGACACGAAGCACGACTTTGGCGGGAACGCCTTGTCACAGGTGCGTGCTCAATTAGCTCTAATCGTGTGCCGTCAGCATCTTATCAAGGACTTGGTTTAAGCCAAAAAAAAATTGATAAAACAGAGAGAGGGGGCTGTGGATGGGACAACGACAACCAATCACCGTCCACTCCTGTTGATAATCGGAGCTCAGTTATTTGGCGTTTGACTTTGTTACGTCAGTGCTGGTTTCCCGATCCTGCGGCGCACTGCCCTGTACGTTTCTCTTGAATACGAGTGGATAAACGACTTCTTTTTTTCAGTCTTCTACGCTTCTCTCCACAAGACACAGAAGTCGTGTCGGATTTTGATGTCACTCGGTTCTTCGGCGTCAAATCTCGCCTGGTTGGTCCCGGCAACCTTGTCTAAGGAAGACTTTCCTTCTTTTTGAATCCCCTTCGTAAATTTACCACAACTGCTCCACTTTTGACACACCCATTGCGACCACATGCCCTTTACCGAAAGGAGCATTCACGAGCGTTTTCGAGTGCGTCAAAGCACGACAGCTTCGCCACTTAGCCAAGCTCCGACTGCCGTTTCAAAAACCGCCGAATTCAACAAGATTGGTGTTGGTTTGTGTGGAGACAACAATGATTACTTCTAAGTGACAAATTGAAACACCGAAATCATCCATCCACCCATCCATACTATGTGGTTTTCTTTCCAATTAATTACTGGTGAGACTCATGCAAGCAGAACTGTTCATGCATAAGTGGGTTAATGAGTAAGTCACTTGAAGAATCACAATCCTGCACCGTAGTTGGCACAGCGCACACGCATTAACACTGCTGAGAAATTTTTTGATCACACAAACCCGACGTGGATTGACTGCACTCAAAGGAGTCATGTAACGCGACCCCAGCCATCTGAGCTTGACAAGTGCTTTAGACAAAGTCGAGTCAGTGGTACGAATAACCCAGAGGCTAAATCGGGCCATCAAAGTGACTTGGCTGTTTCCGGTAATGTGCAAGGATGAGATCGCACTTGAGCAACTCACCGCATAGTCATCGATTTCGTGGCTGATGGTTGCAAGCCCTAAAATGCACAAGAGAAGACGCCATTATTGAAATGACGGAAGCAGAGACGATTTGTGGCATGTTAAACCTAAAAACTCAAGACTGCAACTCCCTGTCTAGGTATTTCTGGCTTTTAATAACAACTCGAATCTGATTGGCTAAGGGTAATAAACTTGGGGCTTCCAGAGAATCAGATGGTGGCACACATAATTTGTGATGTAAAAAAAACATTTTTAAAGAACAGAAATTCTGACGAGTTCTTCAGGTAATCACCAGGGTGATTTTGCTATCAAAAGGCTGTGTTTATCAATAGAATAATTTATAGATTACACATTGCTTGCCTCAGCAGGATTTGAATTGGAGAGGGAACATTGGCAATGGCTGAAAATACCCCGTTACGAAAATCGATATGCGGAACTAGTGGATAATCCATCACAGTACTCAAACTACTGATGCACTGCACAAGTTAGGGATCAGGCTAAGGCAAATCTTAGCGCAATTAAAAGTTTTTTTTAGAAATTTTACAAAAATAAATTCTGAAAAAAAAACATTTTAGGGTTTTTTGACGGTAAAACGCAATGATTATCATTTCACCTGCGCCAAGATTATTTGAATTTCCTCCTTTAAGCATTTATGACTCCTCAGTTCATCAAAATAACCATTTTTTCATTCACGTCAGACAGAGGCAAATGGAGACATGAAAGATTACGAACAGCGTGTACTTTTTAGAAGCACTTTTGTGTCAAAAAAAATTAGCCTATCAAATACAACAAAAATGTGTGTGCAGAATTTGCATTTTGACAGCTTCCCTACCGGGGGTACAATATACAGACTAACCTAAGCAGATCGCCATGATCAAGGCCTGGAAAAAAGTGTTTTATAATCCCGATCACTTGTCGCTAACGCTTCGTAGTTTCCGTGTTCAAATTAGTCAACCCAACTACTTATTGAGATAATGGCTTAACAAGCAAACTAACTTTAACTGAGACACAACGGTTAAGCAATTTCAGAGATAAACAACTTCTCGTGGCAACCTTTCATCACAAGGCTAATCCTAAAGCTATAAGGTTGATCAATTTCCCCGACATAATCCAACAACCACCTTCCAGAACATTCTTAAATGTCCAAATCACTCGATTTTCTATTGAGTTTCGAGCAGAGTAAAAGTAAAAAGAGCCTACTTTTCTGCGGATATTCAAACAGCTCAATTTACGACATTTGAAATCACTTTTTTGAATATCGAGATATAAGGGAAGACGTACTTACCTCCAGACATCTTCAGCACTGGTTAACAGTTGATTAAGTCCCGTTAATTTGTGATGTGTTCTCTTTGGATGAAAAGGCCTTAGCCACACGTAATTAATTCTTTGTGTCTAAAAAGTGATCCTCTAGTAGTCGGGGGTGTGTGAGAAATGGATGCTCTTGGTGAGCTGTAGGGAGTATAATAGAGCCTGCATCCCTGAATGAGCGTGGTGTGTGCTAACTCACACCACAAGCCAATGACTGGGCTGCCATGTGAGCGCGGTGTGCACCAGTGAAGCGTCGATGACTGGATCGGCGTGGGCAGTGAACTTTCGACAAAAGCGTCACTTGAGTGGTGACGCGGTTAGCGAGATTCATCGAGTCTGTTCTTGGAAGCAGCTGCATTCAAATCCTGCTGTTCGTTGATGCTCTAGAACGCTAAGAGGGTCCCACAAATTGGCAACCGTTTACGCACCCACCAGGGGTAAAAGTATCTCACGATGTGCAATCCAGAGTTATTAACTGAAAATGTGATTTGTGAGAATAACATTCTTGTGTCGTTTGGTTTCCTTTCAAAAACTCGAGCCAAGGTGCCTGGATTTACTGCAAAAATGATCAACGGACGGTTCTTTACGTACTTTCTATTCACTGCGCACTTTAACTCGATCAAATGGAGTCAGATTAATTAAAGGTACTATGATACTTCAAGTTATAAGAATGTTGTTGGAAAACACAGCGATTTGTGGTCACTGATGTACCTAAAAACTTTCGAAATTTGAGGGAAAAGTGACGTTCAGGCGATACCACACGTGGTTACCATAGTGATTTGTAATGGTCTGCTTGTACTTCATGTCTCTGTTTGCGGTTCCGTATTTTTCTTGGCTAAGTGAAAAACTAATTTATTTTAAATAGAATATCCGCAAAACATATGGGGATCATAAAAGAGCCAGTTATTTTAACGCATATCCTTGTGGAAATGCTAAAGATAGAGGTGTGTTTGGATTAACATCAAACAGATGACCTTCAAATGACCTTGATCGGTGTCAACTAAAGCTCAAAAGAACCTGATCAAAATTTGGCAAAACAATTTAAGCTCCCTGCTTGGGAACTGACTCATAGTTAAAGAACTAGCTCCAATAAGTTTGTCACTTAAAAATTTGCGTTCTCGTGGCCTGGATACCTTCCCAGCAAACCAATTTCATTGGTTGGCGAAACCAAACACCTGGAAGTCTTTTCAATTGCTCAAAACTTACAACTTGATCATTTGCAAATGATGTTAACACGGACTTATCATTTTTTACCTCAAATATAATCTTTGTTTTATTACACTTGTAAGGCGTATCGTAAATGCTACTTAGCTGTGCCAAGTGTGATCGCTGCAGACAGAAGTGTATTACTACTACTACAACTAATCGATTGCATCCAAATGACCTTGATCAGTGCCGTGTGGCGATCCAGATTCAGCAAGTCGACCCAGACGCGTAAGTGCGTTTAAGGCATTTTTCACGAGCCAACGCATTATCTGAAATCAATCTCACAAACCCGAGGGCACAAATCTTTCGTTTTGATGTTTCAGTTAAACGTTTATACTGAAATAATCCGTCGTTTTAAGACGTCAGTTGAAATGTTATCACAATGTCTTTGAAACATTTAATGTTGCAGAATGGCAACTACTAACGGGCCAATTCTCCTGTAGTTCATAGTAATTACTCCCATTATGAGCTACTGCCGCAGGACTGTAAAAACATTATAAGTCAGTAAAATTGTTTTGACACTGAACAGCAACATCAGACGCCCCAGGTCGAACAGACGTCTGTCATGTGTCTCGACACAGACACAAAACAAACTGCGAAAATCCGCATTTTTGTTAAAATTGGCAGGTGATAGTGTGAAATTCGAGGCAGGAACGAAATTCCACGTCTACGCATAACTTTCTGTTAGCTGCAAATGTTTTTATGGGCTTAAAATAGTTAATTATATGAAAAATTAACCAACCAGATGCTTAATTGCACGAAATGGCCTTCATTATATCCCAGGGCACATTGGCGTTGATCAGACAAATAAAATACCTAATCTTCCGTGGGGGCAATTTGTAAAGTCACATCAAAGTCGTTGAGATGATCACAAAAAGAGGGAGTTGGGTGTACCAGAGGTTATATCAACTAATTAGAAATATCAATTTGTCAGATCGATTTCAAGGTTTGTTGTTTAAATTAACTACCGTAAATAAAAAATTAACAACAAACTTCAGTTGTGAGATATAAGGAAAATTCCATTATCCACTCCAAAAACGGACCATTTATTTTTGTTCAACAACTTCTTGAACGTCTCGAAGCTCGAAGAAATGCTAAAATCAAGCTAGATTTCGGGTCATTATCAGTAGTAGAGACTAACCAATCATGTGATTTTTTAATGGTTCAAGGTCATTGCTACGTTGGGATTCGACATCGCTTCCGAAACAAGCTCATGCAATTTCTGTACAAGATCGGACCTGCATTGCCTTCGTGGAAATGCGATAGTTTTGTGATTTGTTGGTTCTGATTGTCTCCTAATCCATTCTTATTGCTTGTTGACAACAAACATCTAATTTGGTGGTTTGGTTGCTTAAAAGCAACACAAAATCTCAATTCATTCGACAGCCTTCGAATTGGCATGTGTTGCTTCATCGCACTTGCACCATAGTCGCTTTTGATTGACGCGATTTACATTACAAGTGGTGGTGCGCTTCTTCAATTTGGCGTCCTTGTTGAGTTGAAGTTTTTTCTCAAATATCGAGCCTTCTAACTAGTCCACACCTTCAAAAATGATTCTAAAATTCAGGTCTGTGATACATCTAACAGCCACTTTCGCCCCGCATGTCTCAATGGCTGGCTTGTTTTATGGAGATGAATAAGTCGAAAAACGTTTAACATGTTTCTTTTTGTGTTCAACGTTGCAAATGGCCATTGCCTAACACTTGAAAACAATATTACGCTTCATTTGTTTCCACAGGGGGTTAAAAATAACATTTATTAAATGGTACTGGAAAAAAGCGACAGGTAATGTTCAAATCGATTTTCGTGTCAAAGGAGAACCATAATTGCCTTCGTTTGCAGAAATCTTGATACTTTTAAAACTTCAGAATATCCACCGAGTTTAAGCAAGGGATCACAAACCAATAATGAAGGGACAGATTTGATTTAAGCAAATACAATCGATTTTCGGTGACTACGTCATCTGATTTAATTTCCGCAATTTTGTACTTCACTGCTAGTTCTCGAGTAGACTTCATGTTAGCAGGTTTCCACCTATGATGCAAGGGTTTCGTGTTACGACTTTCCTTGTGCGCAAAATTACACTGCTGCTAAGTCACACACCTCCTTTACATTCACGGTTAACAGAAGACACCAACCAGTGTCAATTAAAAAATATGTGTGATAATGTAGGGCTTTCGCGTTAGCCGCACAGTCAAAATTTTTATCTGGTATCCATTAGCTGACAGAAATTAAGAGACAACTTTGCATTCCTTCATAATACGTTTGTTTTAAAAAAAAAGCGGCTTGAATTTAAAATACGAGGCTGCGAAACACTCAAGACCTCGTGAGATCAACTGGACCCCGCCACCAATTATTGATTTTGTTGGCACCGTTGGTGCAAGGCTTCGCCGTTTGTCTTCCGTCGTAGTTGTCTCTTCATGTGGGGGAACTTTCTCGCGCCTAGGTGACGTCCACGTCGATGCAGAACCATGGACAGAATGCGCGGTATGGAGGTTCTGTCGAAGCGACTGTCTGTCTGTTCGACCAGTTGGAAAGGCGATCTGAATCCTCCGTAATTACGATTTAAATTGAAGGCTTTTGCAGCATTTTGAACCTCGGTGAAATTGTAGTGGCAGATTGTCTATGAAGCAACAAATTGCCACTAAAAGAAGTACCTAAGCCTAATAGTAAGTTCCAAAATACTGTAGTTGACTGGCTGAGTAATTGATGTCTTTTGGTAGGAAATAAGATGTGAATGTAACACAGGAAATCCAATTCAAATTAGCAAGCCAAATTTACAACGTGGTGTTTGTACAGTAGTGAATGTCTTTATTAAGAAGAATTTGCCAAAATACGGTCACAAAACTGCCTCAAATCACCAAGACAGGTTGAGAGTTTGCTTCAAGTTTAAATAGTTTAAACGTGCTCTTGGATAAGCACGGGTTGGGCGTTTTGAATGAAAAAAAAAATACCGATTTGTAGCAAACCTGGGCGATGTAATTTGGAATGAATGTTTTCTGTTTTGGATTATGTGTATTGAAACTGATTTTAGTTTTCAAATTTGATTTTGGTAGCACTTTATGTTTCCCTGGCAGCGTCAACAGTGTTTGTTTTAAAAGACCAGTGAAGAAGATAAGCGGCCAACCAGAGACAAGAGTGGCTGGTGTGGACCTATCCAGAGCCACCAAGTCGGACTTAGACTGTTCTTCTCTGTCTTGTGGCCCCTACCCAAAATTGCGCTCGAAAATCCGATACTTGACATCGATTCCAATGCCCATCACATTTAAAGAAATAATCGATTTATGGAAGAAAAGTGGTGATTAATTGCCGAGATTTTCCGGCCAATTGGCGAAAATTGTCACATTCGAACAAATTAGAGCTTCCAATAAGTAGATATGGCGCCAAAAGATGTTATTGACTGTCCTCATTACTCAGAGTCTTGGAGAAACTGCCTTCCTAGCATCCAGAGTGGGGTTTTTCCGTTGCGCTGAACACCCAAAATAAGCCAGTGAATCACATTTTAGTCGAGAGTGCGGCAGATTTAAAAGTGCATCCCACTTCGAAGCAGGCGGTTTCTCCGGCTGAAGTGTGTTTTTGGCAAGCAGAAAAGAGCATGTGTGTGTCTGCCATTCTAGAAAGGCGATGCACGCGATCTGGAAGGGAGTTCTCTGTTCTGATTCTCTCAAAATTGTCAAAAGTTCCAGTTTATCTGGTCAAGTATCTATCGTATAGGCCTTTGTTCTGCCGAGGCACAGCGATTAACTAATGGTTTAGTTAAAAGAGATTTTGTTTTGCTAAAAAAGTTGTTACAGAAAATTCTTTTGATAAGGTTTGGGTTTTCTTTCATGTTTCGGTTTTCTTTCTCCATCTTTTGGCTCCAAAAACCTTCGGCTTCAATACTTTTAAGTCATATTAAAATAAAGTGTAACTTTTTAAAATAAAATATCATCGTACTAGCTGTAAAAAGCCTTATTAATATGAGAATGATAGACCATAAGAGTTTCGTTAATAACCTGAGTTTCTGAATTATGAGTAAATGGGGTTGAGTCAAAGTCAATAGACTATAAAATTTTTGCTAAATCATTTATTTAGATCCTGTATAGAAATGTCAGTGAAAATATTTACTGGTCAACATAGAGTTAATGCTAAATAAGTCAGAAAGTAGAGTGAACGTAATCCAATGATTGTAAGAATTAGAACTTTTCAGGGCCGTGCGCTTAGAATGAATGCGATTAACAAAAGTCAGTAGCAAATTCTGACGTGATTAGTAGGATGTCAGTTCGCTTATAAAGCAAGTATTAGAAAGTTAAAATTTAAACTTTGTGCCAAAGGGCCGTGTGCGATTATGGCGGGAAATCTTGAATTGATATCATTTTAACAGCACCATCGAACAATATTGTTTTGTTTAAAATATATTATAACAAGGTTATCTACACGTCAGTTCAAAATTGAATAAATGTAATGCAAGCGTAAACTTGTGTGGATAAATTAAGCTCCTAACCCAAAAATATTCAATAGGTCGGTTCAGACTAAGGGTGTCAGTTATGCAATACGCCTACACCGTATTCACATAATAACTGCGAATTACCACAACAGTTATTTTAATTGTCATAATTTAATTCTGATGTGAATTAAAGTTCCCATGGTTTAATTTGTCATTCTCTAAATAGACTCACTACACACTACACTATTTATTCAAGACTGTTCAAAGTCATATTATGGAAGTGACGCAGCTGCGAATCCCACTACAGGGTCAAATTTCCTTAATTCAGAGCTACAGACAATTTTTAGCGTTTTGGAGTGGAGTTCCATTAAAAGGAAAAGATGCACTCTTAAATGTTTTATATGTATATATTAAGCTTCTTTTTTAATAAAAATCAGGTATTTATCAGTAAAATCACATGCATTTTGCTAAATGGCATCTTACTTCAGTGAGTTTGCTAAATATGAGTAATCGCAGAGAGTGTTTATCTTAGATCCCTCCAAAACTAAATTTTTTTTTAAAATGGGAGGTAAACTTACCTAGTTTTATTGTTTTTAGGCATTTTATACCTGAACACAAGGCAAAATATCTTCTATTATTTCGTTGTTTGTGAGAATAATAAGGTCTAGGGAAAAATTATTTGGGAAGAAACAATAATCATCACTGCATGTAGAGACCGGGTATCTTGTAACCGGGCAAAATCTGCTGCATTTTGAAAGAAATTACCAAATTCAAATGGTTAATTTACTTATATTAATATACTGAGTTCTTTAAGTGCCTTGTAGGGCCATTTTCATTATTGGAGGCAATTTGAATTTCCAAGGTCCCATTATCTCAGTTGACGCTAATTTTTTTAGTTCTCTTTCATGTCTGACGCGGAAAAACTCGTGGAGGCTGGGGTATGTGCATCACTCCTAGTTTTGTAGCATCTAATTGTAATAGCGAAGACCGTTTAAGCACAAAGCTGGTCTTCTATCATAGGGGAATTTTCGTTATAATCTTCCAAGTTGCTTTTCTGCAAAATTCTTTACTTTAAATGTGATCAAATTAAAAATGCATACTATTGTTTTAAGACTGAAACAAATTGTGGTCATCGTTGTGTACTTTGATTTTGGTACTAGCTTAATGTCCATGTAATACACAGTGGTTAAAATTAGGCGACGTGTCAACCGTTGACCAGCTAATTGCCCATGGTCCAAACACTATTTAATACGTCTAATTAAGTATAGAAATGCCAGTCATTTCGGGATCACAATTCTAGTGTCGAACTCCATTCCACTGGTTTTGATGTGGTTCTATCCACTTGGAAGCACAATATTCACGTCAAATTTTGACCAGGCATGGGGCCTTAAACGCCAGACATATCCTTGGACAGTTTTTATCCATTATGTAAAAAATGACGTTCGCTTAAGTCATCATTCGAGTCATTTTTAATCATCCTTGTTTGTGAATCGCCCTGTTATTATTATCAGGCTTATCCTGTTTATCAATCTCAATTTTCGAAGAGTTGTAAGTACTCGGTTTTTAAAGCTTGTGGTTATGTTTACATAATAAAAGCAGAGTTTCAAGCATGCCATGATCATCCAAATTTTAGCTCAAGTACCCAGCTGATCCACTTATTCTTCGACCCCGTGTGGGCGGCGACTTACTTAGGGCGTCCAATCGTCCTGCTGGAAGCTTTTGTTGGCCGCGTAATTTCATCCTTCGTATAACACTCATCTCCGTCATCCTGACAACGATAGCTGGCTGCATTCTCATTATCTTCGCTCTGCGCCACTCGAATGCCTGGCCATGGTACCGACAGCATTACCGTGGTGGCGCCACCGGTTTCTGTCGCGCATTGACGTCGTACCCAGGCTTCGAAGTGGAAGAACGCTATGTGTATGAACCCAGTGCCGTCACCATTACACATGGACCCGTAGCAGGGTTCCCGTCGGCATCGATTTTCCATTTGCTAAACGACTTCATGACAGTGATACGTACGAATGGCACGTGCTATGCTTACCCCCTTAACCGCGAAGTCGTCGAGGCTATTCCCGTAGACGATGGGGTTGTAGAACGCATGAAGGTTCGTTTAAACCCTTTTCATTGGTTTGTATTGAAGTAATCCTTACCAAAATCTATGCCTAGTAAATTGTTCCAATTCGGACCAGTAAACCTCTGTCCTTTGGTTTTTGATACACCCGTAAAACGTAAACACAGCTCTTGTTTAGTTTATATGACAATCGCAATCCCAATTTTGGGGTTTTTTAAAGCTTGTAGCTTTGTCTGATCATCAAATGGGTCCGATTGTACTTCGTAGTTGTGTTTGATGGTAAAATAGTATGTGGCTACCACCGATTCCCTTTGAATTTTTGTCTATTATAAGCCCTTAACTGTTTTCAATCATGTTGCTCACATAAATCAGTGAAACGGACACGCTACTTTTGTTTGAATTTGTGTGCATTTGGTTCTTCTGGGTGTTGCATTTTAATCCGACTGTGTCGCTTAGTTGAAATTGATTTCTTCCAAATTATGAGGGTCGTCTTCAAGATCTTAATGCCGTCGATTCGATGCCAACGTGGACAGAAATAAGTGTGAAGCCCGCGAGCATTTCAGACTATATTTAGCAAAATATTGTCAAAATTTCCTCAAAGTTAATTGTCAAGACGTTCTTACTTGTGCTCGGACCAACTTTGCTTTGGACACTTTCAATTCGTTAGGTATTTTGGCTAGGATTTTGTCGTTTAAGCCTGTGCACGGAGGCGCGGTATTGTTTGTGTGGACTTTCTGATTAATTTAAAAATACCAGAGTGACCGGAACTTGCCTCATCCTCTCCAGCTGGGTGAAAGTTTCCGAAATTGTTTTATTCGGGAGGAAAGAAATTTGCCTCAAGTCAAAACACGACAGTGACACCAGGCAGGTGGTGGCTGTGACGGGTGCCTAAGTGCGGGTAGGACCAGCTGTCTCGCTTGACTTGTGCACTTGACCCCCTTAACTGCCTGCTGACGGTTGGTTTCCCTCTACCGCAAACCACCTTGACCTCATTGACCGTGTCTTACTTGACGATTTCTCCCTAGTCAGTCGCTTTTTTGTTTTTTTTTAAAGGAAACCACCGACATGAAGTTCAAGTCGCCCTTCGGTCTGCGTGTCTTCATGATGAGGCCGGGGCTTGGGTCGAGCGTGCGAATAACCCACCCAGCCGCCGCCGCAAACTGCTCCGACGTGCCCATCATCTCCCTAGTCGAGATGCTCCTCTCCGAGGCTTCAATGCAACTGGATCCGGTAGGTTTGGCGCGGGCACCAAGCACTTTCAGTCTAGCTACACCCATATCAGCCCACTACCATCGTTTGTGGAATTCCGGATTCACTAGACACAAATTACGCGCCTCCTCGTCAAGTTATTTGCCGCGATGACTATTTTAAAATCCCAGCTGGATGTGGGAGGCGATAAACCCGCTTAATGTCCTCCGCGCCTGTCAATTCTCGTGTCCTTTTTCGAGTGTTTTAATTAGCCAACCAATTGCCGTGCTGCGCTGGCTCTCTCTCTCTCGCCCTCTCGCACACCTCGGCGTCTAACGGGCTGATTTGAATTAGTCATCGGCTATGAACACAGCCATGTTGATGCCACATCCTCCTCCGAACTCTTCAACGTGGCCAACATCTTGTTCTAGCCTGTCAACAATGCACAAGTAAAGTACTGGCGACAGTTGAGACTTGATTGGTTATAGGACTACTCCAAAGCATTGTCGTTGATCGTGCTTGCACGTGATTATTCACTGACTCGAATACCTGGGTG
This sequence comes from Mesocestoides corti, assembly GCA_900604375.1. NCBI lineage: Eukaryota > Metazoa > Platyhelminthes > Cestoda > Cyclophyllidea > Mesocestoididae > Mesocestoides > Mesocestoides corti. The sequence continues at coordinate 39,602 of UXSR01000245.1, forward strand.
TCATTGCTAATGGGGTCTGGGTGTGTGGGCGTACCTTCAGGCTCGGATGTAGCAGAGAATCAGTAAATAAACAATCACCAAGCCCGGGTATGCGTAAACCGTCGCCATACCCCCACCTCAGCAACTGATTGGTTAGATTGGAGGTCAAGTTAAGGGGGTTATCGATCGCCTAAACGAACCCATGTCGCACCACGCATGCCAGCTTCGCGGTTCGGCGGGGTCACACATCAGCGTCTTTCAGCCCGTGTTGGCGTAGATTTCAGTTTTCGTGACTCCCTTATCTGTGTGTTCCGATGCTTTCTGGCTTGTATCTCAAAAACTTCAATGAAACCCAAATTTCTACCTCAGTTGTTGTCAATACGCCTCTTCACAGCTTTAATTCTAGACCAAAACCACACCCGGAGCCACCACACAGGGGATTCACGTTTGAGTTGACGCGTGGAATCACTTTCCGTGTGATGAATTACGTGTGTATATCCCTGTAGATTGTGACAGTGTGTAAAATTTGTGTCCCAGATAACCAACCACCCACGGCAAGTTGTAGCCATTTATCCTCGGAATCAACCGTTTTTGTGTTCTCTTACTCGATACGCAGATACCTCGAGAAGATTGAGAACTTAACTGGTCATGAGTGTGGACATGACGGGATAATTTTTCATAGTCTGTGCCTAAAATCTCCTGTTTTTGCCCTAATCACGCCCTATTTTCGATGAGTGAATTCCCCTACTCGTGATTTTTCCTGACCTCTGGCCCGCTTGAGCACATTCCATCACCCCCACTTAGGGCGCCGAGGCGGTTTCGCTGCCCGTCGAGTGTCCCAAGGAGTGCCCGCGCGACGTGAGCCGCGACGGCGTCGGTCTGCCCCGCCAGGTCTGCCGATGTCCCCCGAAAGCGGACCCACCGACCGACTTGTTGAAGGGCAACCGCGCTGCGCCACTGTCGCTCGACGACGAGGGCAGAGCTGGCGCCAACGACGCCAATGTCGTCCGACTCCCCGACGACGACGACAACGACGATGACATCGGTAAGTGGACCCGATGTTCCTCGGGGAACGGGGAAGGGAAGGGGTTGCCGTCTCACTTAATTCATTTCCCTTAGTCTTTCTCATCATTTCTGGTATTCCATTCAAACAGGCTTTTGCTCTATCTCCAAATCGGAAGCCGGGTCAGGTTGGAGAAACCAATGGAACGCTAAGATTGATTATTTTTCACTTGTTGGAGTTCAGCGTCGTGTGTAGAGTCTAGCGGTCCTATTTCGTGAACGGATATCCGTACCGTAGGGCAGTCGGATCCATGCGTCAATCGCACAAATCCAATTGGTTCCTTGCTAGGTCTAATTTTAGCCCTCCTCACACCCATTGGGTGGTTGTAGATGCTTGTGCCTCGGTTTTCGTAGCAAGCCGAAACACGTGCTCATGTTATTTTCACAATTATGTTATTAGATCACAGTAATGTAGATGTGTCATGAGTCCGTGTTGGCAATTTGTGTGCAGGATTAATGTTCACAATGCAGTTTGCACCTGCAACAGCAGCAACGACCCGAAACGTTTAGTTGGATCGTACTTTTGATCCTGGGACAATTACAAAGGGTTTTGGCCAATTCCAGAATGCTGACTTTAGTTTATGCCACCTCCAAACCTTTTGATTAAACGAAACAAAACGGAACCGTGTCTTCACTGCAGTTCCTCCCCTCCCGTCAGCAAAACGAATCCCTCATAGATCAGGTCGTAAATAGGGATAATGTGGTATGACTTGTTCTCAGCAAAATTGTTTAAAGGGGTAATGTTTGCAGGAAACGAATTCCAGCACTTGCAAAACGCAGCGATACAGTTGTCTAAAACGACGGAGATTACAACTCGAGTGGATGGTTTGGCATCAACCGACTTTTGTGCTTTTTGCTTGAATTACAGACGATTCCTTCGACTTGGTCGACAGCAGCCTCGACGACAGCAACGCCTGGCTTCCTGAAGACGACGGTAAGCATCGCTTCTGCTTTCAACTGTGCGTTCCACGGTTTTTGAATTGCCAAACCCACAAAGCCGCCACTTCAGTGCGTGTGTGACGACGGAGGCACAACCGTATTTGAGCAACGCGCAGTCGCGCACACGCCACAGACGTACCAGAGGGATTTGTATGTGTCCGCATGATATTTCAGATGTTTCAGCGTATTCTGAGGTATTTTGCTCCCATCGCGTACTCAGCGTGGATGATTTTGTCTAAGCAAGGGATCCAGAGTGTAGCAGACAAGTACTTTTCTCAAAATGGTTCAGTTACTTCTGACTGTGGAGCTAGGCGTCCATAAAGCGATTAGATACCCAAATTAGTGGGCTATCACGATGAGCACATTCCCGTGATGGTTGAATTTCTGACCAATGAAAGCCGCCACTGCGTGAGGTTGTCACGCGAGAGAGATTTCTCGTTGTGGGCAGCCAGGGTGTCACAGCAAAATCCCTCCGACGGTGATTACCCTCCGCCACTTTGATTTTTTTCCATTGGCCAGGTGAGCTCTTACGCAGCCGACGCGCCGCCACCGACCTGCACAATTTGGAACCGCCAATCAAAAGTACGTCCGTCTGTTCCCCCTCCCCCCTTGCTTATTACTTGTTGTTTTGGACAAGGAGAGGGTATCGAAGTGGCTTTAAAACGCGTATTGCGTTTCGTTTGAAACTATTCTTTACTTTTTTTCACCTCATGTCTAAAACCCTAGTTTTCCTAGTTTCTCAACATAGTGAGGGGATGTGTGCACACGTTGTGCAATTACTTCAAGCCATTGTCGGTGTTGTCGGTGGTACACTAGAGCCTCCTGCCATCATAGTTGACCTTCAGAACAAAATCGACCTTTTCGGGATTTCGGCATAACCTTGACTCGACTCCAAAAGGTCAATCGCCTAATTCAACCATGCCTGTGCTTTCTGTCTGAGTTCATCAACGTTGGTAAATCGAATCTGAAGCACCCGCGATTTGAAAGGCGCGCGATTCACCCCGCCGCAGTGGTGTTGAGTTGTATCTCAAATTGCTTTCCAATTCCCAACTTCTCCAATCCAGTTTCTCCAAATTCTTGTCAGCAGTAGTAAATTACGCCCCCCCCCCAAAGTGCGTGTGGGCGTCTGCTGTGCTGTCTTTTCTTACCTAGTGCCAGTTAGTTAGCCTCCCGCTGGTAACACCTGCATCGGCAGGTGGCCTCGGCGCACAACAACCACCTCTCAGCCACCTGCAGACGATGTTTTGTGTGGATGTGCGAATCGAGCGGGTGAAGGGGAGTGTGCGAACCAATGAGCGGCTACTTGGAAGGCGAGAATTTGTACAAAGAAATGATTCATCGTTGGGGTTAAACTCAATGCCTTGATTTCGCGTTGGTGACTTGGAATGAGTATTTCCCCGCGTCTTGACGCCAAAGGCATTCTCGTGTAGAGGCCGGAAATTAGATCGAGACTTACGTGGGCTTAACTATGCAAATTGATATGCGTCGTCTTCTTTTGGCTGCCATTCCGGCTAACCAATCAGACTTCGGTATTAATCGCTAGTTAAGCATCCGAGGCATGGGCATGACTAATGATGAAGCTTTCTGATTGACACTTGTGATTTGCTGGAGGCAGTGTGTCCAAAAAGGCGTCCACACGATTGGTGAGGGATGCTGTGAAATGAGGTGCGTCTGTCGGTGTATGCGGTGACACCAAATATGGTGGTTTGCTTGTACCGCCCTGCACCCTGCTAGTTAGCAGAAGCAAGACAGGCGACAGTGGATGTCGACTGTCACCTTTAACCGATTACCAATGATGCCAGATCAGTCAGCCACAAATCAACACTGGTGTCACCGCCTCATCGCATCCTATGCCTGTTTTTAGTACCGTCCGGCTGTCGCGTCCACGACAAGGTGCTCGGAGGCGCGATGCCTAACGAGCCCACCCACACCCTCCCGATTATGACGATTGTCAAGTGCTAGGAGGGTGGTTGCGGCGTGTCATCTCAATGTCAGCATCCTCGTCTAATACTTTCACCTTTTACGTCATTTAAAAAACAAACACATTTCCATGGACTTAACACTTCTGAGTACTATCGATGCACTTTCGTTAAATTCTTTATCACTTGGTTCTCATTTCATACGCATATATATTAAATCTTGGTGTTATGTTTGTGTGTGTGTTTTATTGTGAATGTTGGTGTGGTTTTTCACGCGGATTTGGGTGATGCTTGAGGTGGGACTCGGATCTGCTCGTGGATATCCACTAAGAGCCGAATCGGTTGTCGTTGACTGAATTAATTTGTACATATTTACGGGTTGAGTGCGTGAACGCTAGTGTCAGTGGCCTGAGTTTACTGGACAATTGTCGCAGTGAGTTGAGGATATTGAATTCCACGCCTACTTAATTTAAACAAACGGGGCTGTGGTTTGTTGCTGTGATTTTTCGCGCCCTTTTCAAAACTTCGAGCCATTGCTAAGTGAACAACTTTGAATGACCACCACCTTTAAGGCCATTCTTGCTAAACGGTTTAATGTCTCAGATATACACTGCATGTGCACACATATGTATTGACTCACATTACCAAGGAAACGGGCCGTTGTAGTGGCCGCATGTGGCCAATTAATGCGTCATTTATTGCCGAGTTTAAGCGCAAATGTGAACCACACAATACGGCTTCTATCGTGCCAAGCTGTATCGTTTTCTAGAGTGTATGAAACTTTGGAGCGGAATTCACGCTCTTGTTGAACTCGACTGACAAAATGAGACGTTTTTTATAAACAAAGATACCAAGAGCCAAATTTTTTACCTGTTTGGCCGTGGTTTGTGTATACAATCGCGGTGTTTATGAATACGGCCCAGTTTTGTACCTAATTGTTGATGTTAAAAATACCACAAAGACCAAAATAGTCGATAAATCTTGCAACTTTATACAAGTAATATGCAAACACAGTTTAGGGGTCTTCGCAGGTCAAAATTCTCACTATAGATGAGGCGCATTAAAAGTAAAGCCGAGCTATGATTGGTGCACAGCAAATTAGTTACTACCTAATGTCAATGCTAAGACGGAAGAGATCCTAGAAGTTATCGCCGTGTCCTGGAGCTAAAATATGCCTTGTGGTTAAGCATTACGTGCTTTCATTAATAATCGAGTCGAGGTTGTTGAACGTTTTCACCACAAATATAACTTGTCTACTTAAAATGTGCAAGTAGGGTGTTTAAATATTATGAAATATTACAATGGGCGCGTCGAAATGTCATGACTATGCTAAGGATGTGTTCGTCCAGGGCAGAAAATTTCGCGAAGATACATTGTGTAGGCTAAAAAACTCTTCAGTTTGAAGTGCTTATCAGAAACAGCCCATGCACATATTTGTATGCAAACAGTTGTGCCCTTGGTGTCAAATACTTGCACCACTATTGACTGCTAAAATTGTGCAGGTCCAAAAGTGGAGAAGTTGAAAAAAGAAAAGAAAAGAACTTAAAAACAGTTTGAAGCTAAAATTTTACAAATCTAAGAACATCTCGAATGCAATAGGGAGGATAAACGTGATACTTAGCCTCATTTTTTTTTCATTTATCGGAACTACCACAAGGAAACCTGCTAAAGTTGTGAAGCAGCTAGTCGGAAATTTAAAGATTTCCATGATCGCTTTCAAGGATTTATTTGATTATTTCATATGAATATAATTGTGGTCATTTACTTTTAATGTAAATCAGTAAAATTGTGAAATTCCCGAAATGTGACTAACCAGAGTAAGGTCCTTGAAGACTGGAATTTAGTAGAACATTTTGATGTCATTTTTTTGATTATTCGTAGGTTTTGTAAGCTATTTTTTTATCTCCATTAACGAATTTATCACTGTCCACTTAAAAGCACCTAAATTAATGCATTCCAAAGTTCACTCTGTCTTTGTACTACACTAGGCAAATAATTCCATTTAATAATCCTGTATAGTAGATTTTAATCTAACCCAGTGCACAAAACTAGAGAATTAATTTTTGTGCTTAGTTTTGGTAGATGTAAAAACGCTTTTCAAGAAGATTATGGAATATACGAAATAGAACACTTGCAATCGGCTGTATTTTTTATTGCAAGCTATAAAATTCTGACAGAAATTCAATTTCCAATACCCAAAATACTTGATCAAGGGACTTGTGTAATGTATGTTACTTTTGTGCAGATATTAAGTTGCTGAGTAAAGCAGACAAATTTTTTGTAATTTAGAAAATATTAAGCAAAGATAAGCATGTGGTGCACCGTTACCTTCTTTCTAAAGCTAATGGTGATAAAATTATATTTTGCTAGGTTTATACTGATATGATAAATACTTCAACTTATCATAAAATGATTTTATTCTCTTCAAATTTTCCACGTTGTAATCAATGTTTATAGCAGTATTAGGAATTCACAACACAGAAATGGAAGCCGATAGTTTAGAGGCACAATTTATACCTGCACGCGTGTTCGTTGAGCTCAAATTGCGAAACCTAAGATGCAAGGCTAATAAATCAATATAACTATTTGCTAAAATATAAAGCCATTTTCCTTCACAAAACTACCTCTAGGTCCGTTTTTAGCAAGTAGCGACAAAAAATATTACAGAAGAGTAAGAAAACGTATAATGCGGTTGATGTGACGACAACATTTAACTTCATATCAATGTTTTGCATGACTATGAAGCCGAAAAACTTGTGCATAGTAAATATGATAATATTGTATCGTGGAGTATGTAGGCAATGTTTTTGCCTAAAAAAGAGTAAATATGATGTTAAGGTAAATAATATAATACAATATCCAAGGAAAGAAACCAATGGAAAAAGCATTAGGTGAAATACACTTTACTTCTTTCAGATTTCTTACCCAACTATCTTTTATTAAGATCGTTTTGTCATGGTTCTATTTTAGTTAGTTTTGGCATAAATACAATTATTGTAGCAATTGTGATACTCATTGTAAAAATTATCATTTTGCAGCTTTGTTTGAATATACAAAGTTGTGGGGTTTTAGCCTTGGACTCGTGTGACTTTTTAAACCAACGTGAATTGCTGTGTGTTTTTTTTTGCAATTCTTATTGCTTGCTTTATTTACGATGAATGTGAGTCAAAATACAGTAACGATTAAAACATTGTTTGCTTAATGACCTTTTATATTTTATGAAGAGAGCTTGTGGATTTGTCTAATTGCTCTGTAGGTGTACTGCTTTTCTGTTTATACTCGTTTTAGCGGAATTTAAACCTAATTTTCTGAGTTTTGGCCTACTGCACTTAATAGATTTAAATTAATTAAACTAGGTCAATTACACTTTAATCATCTTCTCTTAAGTGTGTTTAATGCTACTACTTGGAGTTTTACGTGACCTACAATATGTTGGCATGTCTGTAGTTCCAACACTTTCAAAATCTGAGTATAATAGCTTCTAGTTAGTGCATTTTATTCCCTGCTGACGTGGCAGGTTAGATATTGTATTTTACAATTCATCTATTACCCAAACAATTAGTTATGAATAAAATCTTCTTTTGAAGCTTTATTTCCTGGTATGTACTTCCCGATAAATTTGGGCCTTCTTTGGTATGATTAACTGGACACATTTTCGTGCGTTAAATTTTTTTCCTCGTATTTACTGAATTTTGGAAGTTTGCACTAATGAAATGTAATGCAGTAACTATTTCAATCGTCGAGATTACCATTGTTTATATTTGCCGTTAGTTGGGATGATTTATGCATGAATTTATCTTATATATCTCAAGTGTTTTTCCTTCAGATTATTGGCCGTAATTTGTTTATTGTCTTGATATCTTTGATTTTACTAGTAATCTATTCAGCAACCTTAACAAATTAAACCATAATTGTTTTTTTGTTGCGATGTTTCTCCAGAATTGCTCATTACACTCTGGATACCACTACCCTCTTTTACGCTACTGGCAATCAGCCTCATGCACCCTTACCAAGGAAAATCTCATCTACCCAATATTCGTTAGGTATGGCAAAAAAATCGTAAATGTCCAATCTTTAAGAATTAAATTGTTATCGTAACCATCAGATACTTGTGCGATTTGTCGATTTTTTTCCTATTTCATATAAATTGAAAGCTGAATAAACCTTCCCGACATCCCACCGTTCCGGTTATAAACGTTCGATTGCCTTGCTTTTCTGATAAGATTGACCTTATTTACCATCAAATTAACCGCCATACTTAAGTTTTCATAATTTAGTGCAGTAATTTAACTGGTTTCACTAGAAATGCAACGCTGCTATAGCACTTTCTTAAGTGTATTTGATACCGTATAAACGAATTTGACTGAGTGAACTCTAGCATCCTGTTGTAGCAATAATACGATATTGCTACACTATGCCTAGTAGCGGATATATTGAGATTTGTGTGTGAGTAAGCAATCACTAAGGTTAAGATGATGGAAGGTTGAACGGTCAGGTTTTCCACTCTAAGAACTCACGTTTGGTTCCAGTTCTCATGGTATTAATGTCAACTGTTTCCTTCGTAGTTCAAACGAAGATGCGAACGAAGAGATTCCAGGATTGCCCGGCCAACGGCGTCTAGGCGTAAGGCACCTCGTGAAGTATTTGGCGCCGCTAGTTGAAAAGAAACTCAAATGCGTGCTCCTTTTCGGCGTCGTTGACGAGTCATTAAAAGACGAAAGAGGCTCGTTTGCTGACTCCGCCAAGAGTCCTGTTATTGGCGCCCTCACCTTACTGAAAGCCGAATTGCCGTCTCTAATTCTTGCCTGTGACGTCTGCTTGTGCTCGTATACTCCATCACACAATTGTTGTGAGTTTTTGCGTCCATCCTTGTTACCGGCAGCACTGACCATCAGCCACTCATAATCTTCAGCATCTTACTCAAACTCTGTCTAATTTTTCCGCATACGAACTAGATATCTCTAATGGATCTGGTGCGATGGACGTCGAAAAGACCATAAGCCGGTTAGCCGAAATCTCCCTCAACTATGCAAAAGCGGGTAAGTACTCGATATTCTATTTACAAATCTCGATTTAAGTATGCGTTGTACATTTTGCCTCAACGGCAGTGAACACCACTTGTGCTTTCACAAAATTTTTCTTGACAATAGGCATTGTAAAATAATGTAGGTGCATGCACTTCAATGCGTCGTTGTGACTTGCCTTTTTTTAGGTGGTCAAATAATCGCACCATCTGACATGTCCGAGGGTCGTATTCTGGCTATCAAGCAGATTCTTCAGAAGAATGGTTTTTCTCGCGAAGTCTCCGTCATGTCCTATGCGGCCAAATTCGCCTCAAGTTTCTACGGCCCATTCAGGTGTGAGCGCAGACACAAATTCGTAAAATCCGCCGCAATTTTTCAAAGTAACCAATTTACACCCAATCAGCTGATCTGCTGCAGTGGATTGGTGGTTTCAGATTTTGCGGTTTTGAAATGCAACATCTCGTCTGACGCCGTTTCTTGATTTGCAGTTTTAAATACGCCGCTCTTAGAAGCTCTTTCAGTTGTAAATCACCGACATGGCGCATTTAAACTCGCGTTGTGTCAGATGCAGCCGTAGGTCGGTCAATGTCAGCATGTTTTTGTGCGCTATGCGTGGCTGCTTCCAACGCCCTGCCGTCTGACCAATCGCCCCATTTTTAGCCTGCGCGCGAAAGCCAGTTGACCTCATTCGAGTCCAACTTAAATCCGCCACGCCATTGTGTATTCAAACATAGCGTCTAATTGTCTTTAATCTCATGAAGGGGTTTGTTTTGGCTCCAATTTACTAATTCCCAATGAATCTTTTGATTTGGTCTACTTAAGGAAGCCAGACCTGCTTGAAGTTACGGCATGGTTAGAAAATGGTGTAAAAAAAGTAGAGAATTCAAATACCTACCAAGTAATCCTCCCAAGAAACTCACATACTTCCTACCAACCTAACTTAAACTGCGGCATTTCTGCCTCTTCCGTTCTTTAAGTATAACTGTATTAATTTGTGCGATACCTCCAGCAAGTCGTTATTTTATTGGTTGAAGCATTTCGGTAGATTTGATTGGCAGATTTTAATGCGATTTGTGGCTTTCGTGGATTTCAGGGCCGCGGCTGGTTCTGGCGATGGAACCACCGACAGGAAGTCCTACCAACTACCTCCAGGTGCACCCGGACTTGCGATCCGAACAGCGGTGAGTCATGACGCTTTGCCTGATGCTTACGCCAACACACTGTCTTCTAGCCCCTCTTTTCATAGATTCGTGATGCTAGCGAAGGTGCAGACATCATCATGGTTAAACCCGGCCTGGTCTATTTGGACGTCATAGCAAACATTCGGCATGAGGTAGGTCACCCGAACTCTACCTCACTCGTGCGAATTCTTAGACCGATTAAAGGGTAACATCTTTTCCTGGCATTTAGCTACCACATCACCCACTCGCTGCATTTCATGTTTCCGGTGAATATGCAATGCTGATGGCGGCAGCTGCCGCCGGCTGCGTTGACTTGAAGTCGGCTGCTCTCGAGATTATGCTCTCCTTCCGGCGTGCAGGTCAGTTGTGTGCCTCTAGGGCGGACCAATCGGAGCGTTCCTTTCATAGTACTTAATTTAATAAGTAGTGCAGTTCAAGCCAGAAACCTCGTGTTTCTGCTGGACCAATCCTCCTGGGCCAAGGTCACGGAAAGGTCAATGCTCGCTGAAAATCGTCCATTTTCGACTGACGATTAAAAAAATAGGATTATACCACTGTTCACAAATTACAACTCTTGATGCCTGTGCATTCACTAGGCGTGTGATTATTCAAATGGAATTAGTTGGGATCTCTGACAGTTTAGACATTGAATTCGCACCCTCTGACGAATTTGTTCTTGTTCTTACAGGCGCATCAATCATAATCACTTATCTGACGCCGTACCTTCTGGATTTAGACCTCAATGAAGTATTCCGTTAAGTCGTCGCCCTCTTGATGACTTCGATGCAAACATTCTAGTAAATTTTTTTTCAATTTGACTTCAATTTTGCGAATCAAACACACAAGAAGACTTTTCAAAATTCTCAAGATAGTTTGTTGATCTGCGGTTTTTAGGTAGTTGCACTGACCTGAGGCGAAATAAACCAGTAAAGTTGCATGATGGGTAGCTTAAGTGTTAAATCAAGCAATTTTCAAATTACAATCGGCGCTAGTCCGCTACATTGCTTCCATTTTGGCGAAAACACTTTTTGTAGTATTTCTGTCGAATTCAAGTAATAATAGAGAACTTATGACAACTGAGTCAAGCCCACTTTCTGGTCATTATCATCATGCACATTTAAAGGGCATTGCTACAATCGAAATGCTAAAAGTTTAGGGCTCTCTTAATATCTCATTTTACCAAACAGCTGTGAAGTTTTGCAATTTACCAATTCTGGCGGTAGCTCATTGGCCGCTTCACTATTGATTGAAAGTGGGAATCCCATTGGCTGCGTAAAAGCACGTGATTAGTTCTAAGTAAAGAATTCCAGACCGGATTTCTTAAAGACAATTTCACATTTTTACACACTTTTCATAATCTGCCTCAGGGCATTCCCGCTTCTCACCGCAACTGCGTTGACGCTAGTTCGACCAATTCTCATCAATGTACCTTGTGATGAGTCTATTTGATCCAAGTTCAATTCCTTCGGATCTTGGAGATGAATGACTGCAATTAAAACAAATTCATCAAATTTATATGACAGCTATTTCGGCGTGTAGAAGACGATTTCAAACTGAACAAGTCATCATCGTGGTCAAGCTGTGGTTCGTCTTTGGAAGACAAAGACACTCGAGGTAGACTTGTGAAACGCATTCCAGCGGCTTTGCCACGATCAAATCGCCAATTCCCTTCACCGAGAGCTACTAAGCCTTTGTCGTCATAGCAACGGACATTTCACATTGGCGTTTGTTGTTGCCTTGATCGATCGACCCACAAACAATCCGATTGGTTGGGCAGTCTGGTGAGGCAGGCTTGGTGACTCATGCTAACCGCCACGCGACATTCGTTGGTTAGTCGTGGCGAAACTCGGCTCGACAACTGACGCGTTTTCCGCTAATGTTTTCAAGCTCAGTTCGTTGATTAATCTTAAACGCGTCATTTTGTGCTAGAAAACAGAGAGTAAAATAATTCTTTTTTGCTTTCCAAACGTGCATCCCGGTCCAAAAATTCATTTATATAAACGAAACAGCTACCAAAATAACCCAAAAATTCAAAATTTAATCATGAAATTGAAAAGATTTTCAAGAAGACCTGTGTGGGTGAATTTGTCAGAAAAATTGATTGTCTTCAGGCAAGTCCAAACTTCTAATCTGCGGACGTGTTCTCCGTCACCTTCGCAATTAGCTCAGTCATGGTGAAAAGAAAGCAGTTAGCATCTCTTGACATCGGTTGTTATCAAGGTTCGGAAAATGACGCGTAATTGTTCCAAAAAGAAGTGTAATGGATGTATTGCATTTTCTTCCAAAAAGAGCAAATTAATTCGGTTTGAAAAAATTGCAACAACGAATCGGCCCGTCAACTAACGTGTTTTGAATCGATGCTTTCCATCAAAGTTCACGGATTTTGTTTTCAATGCTTCACAGTCAGATTGTATTTTGCTATTGAAACGTGAACTCTTGCCCAAACATCTACTAATTAAAACAACCCAGCTGCCTAACAACTCTCAAGTATTCCACCTGTAGCCATAAACAAGAAGACGACGATGGCATTTGGTCAGTGAGCTTAAGCAAAACGGAAACCGTAGGCAATCAATAAAATCGTCCAGTTTATAAATTTTCCCTGTCAGTTTTATCGACTCGTTATTGAGCAAAATTGATT
>UXSR01000246.1:0-52300 GCA_900604375.1 Mesocestoides corti
TAAGCGTCGCGTTAGTTGAATATCCCATCCATACTGGACCTACACCATGTTGTTAAGAGCATTAAGCCAATGGGAGCATCATGCAAACTTCAGCAGATTCGTTTTTAGTGCAAGTGACTGATTCAGGAAACTCGTAAACAGTTTGAATTTGTGAGACGAGCAGCCGGCCAATCAAGACGAAGGAAGTATAAGGCGCATACTTTGTGTTTGATCAATTGTAAACTCGAACGCGGTAAAATACTTGAGGCGGCAGTCCGTGGAGTCGTGGGTTTAGGCCGTAGCGAACGCGCCAGGTTTAGGTAGCCTAGTAATTCACTAAAGTGTAGCAGGAAGGTGCCGCAGGTGCAGATTTCTTTATTGCGAAATAAACAATGCTGGACTTGCCCTGATCCAAACTCGAATGCGTCCATCTGTGTTGAGATCTTTATTGCCCTCCTTTGAACACTCGAGATCGTATATTTTTAGTCAGCCTACAAGTACAGTGTGCTTGACATTCTAGTGAGCGTCGGACCATATTGCTTTATGGCCAGCAGCATCACGTGATCCAGAGGTCTTAATGTGATCCTAGCAACCAGCCTCCAACTGCCCTGATAAAAAAAAACACTTTTTCTCTTTGCACCACCACTTTAGTCTGAAATTTTTGCGTTAACGACCAAATTGGAAGGAAAAGCTAAAGATGTGAATCGACTTCTCCGGCAAATGTTTGTGTGTTTCAACAATTTCAGTGGTAAATTTGGCTAGTTGGGCTTTAAATGTCTAAAATTAGGATTGTTTTAAAACTACGTAATAAAAATAATGGAAATGTATTTCAGATGAACGCGCAAAACTCTTTCCTCAAACTGAAATGACATTTTGTTTAAATCCCCCGGCAAACTGCCAACCCCGTTTTCGCAAACATCAAAGGCCTAAAAAAGAATTTTTGTTATTTAACCACCTCACCTCAGAGGCCATTAATACTGGGATGAAAAAAAGCTTTTTTGGGGAAATTCTGACAGGAATTGCCTGAATTTGCTAGGTCACAAGCAGAAACAAGAAAAATAATTGACAGGAAAGAACACGAAGGGTTGTTTTTGCCTGAAAAAAAGCAAAATTTCTGTCTATTGTTATGCCTGCAAGGCTGTTGCCTATCCAACGAGGCGGTTATCAAGGGTATCCAGGCCAGTCATCTGCAGATGACAGCTAAGCCTGAAGCAATCCAACCTATTCCCTATGATTATTTTCGTTTTTGCACTTTGCAAGAAGTTAACAAGTAACGAAAAATGTGTTCTATTTAAAAACTCCCTTTTTATTGGTCGAAATCGGTGGCCTTCTCTAATTCATCCCTTTAGCCCTTGCTAAAAAAAAGACCCTTTAGTGAGGCCTGGAGGGATGAATATGGGGTTGGGTTTAGATTAAATGCGAAAACTGCAGTTGTGAGACTGTTACGTTTGCCCGTAACAAAAGAGAAGACCACTCAGGTAACGGTACCAGATCCCTTGCTGAAGCTAGAACCGACTATTCCAGGCTAATACAAGAACAAGACCAGAGCTCGAGTAGAGAGCTGTATTCACGTGAGCCACGTGCAGAGAAGAAGTGAAATCGAAGGTGAAAACGAAACTAATTCAAGTCAGGAGTTGACCTTGAGTTGATAAAAGCGTAACAAAAACAAATGTTAGTAAATTAATGTAAATAGAATCAGAAACCAATCTTGGGGAATCGTGGATCCCCAACAGAGACAAAAACAGTTGTGAAAAAAAATGCATAGGTAAAAGCCCCCTGCAGGTCGTGAATGTGACTTGAATAACGTCTGACTCTGCTCATAATTAAGACTGTTTATTGTCAGGAATTGCCAGCTGTTGTCTTTCCTTATCACGATACCTCTCACGCAATCGATCACCCTGAAAATTCACCTATCTTTCTAATAGGCGCAGTTGGATGTGCTGTGTAGGATGTTGTAGATGATTCTTCCGAGCTCACAACCACCGGCACGAGTATTCACCTTAATGTAGACCTCTTTGTTTTGCTTTGGCGCTTTTCAGAAGATTTGAAATTGACCAACAGCACAAGGGTTCTGTTTAGTGGCGTTGTCCACACTGTCCCCTCACTGCATTTTCGCCCACATTGCAGTAATAAATTTTCCCCCAGACGGCGTCAAAATTGCACGCTGCTGACACATCCTTTCCATAGGCCGGCAGAAGTTTAATTAAATGGGCCAAAAAATGAACCATTTAAAATTATTTATTTAGCTAATTAAACCATTATTTACAATCTTCCATTGGTAACAGTAGAGGACACAAAAGTTAGCCATTGTTGTCGGTGGAATGTAGGCAAAATTACGTGTGGTTTCTACTTGAATTGACACCCTGTTGGCAAAAGAGTTTTTTTCGGATGAATTCAGTCATAGCATTTAAACAAACGGAATCGGCCAATGAAATCCCTTATTCCCAAGCCAATTTTAATTGGTTGGCCTTAGTGGCAATCAGTTTGTCTCTAAGAAGACTTGTCGACAACTTACCCATAATGCCTACTTAAGGCTAAAATGGCTCTACCAGTGTGTGTTCCATTTTCAGGAAATTTATCTAGTTTGTCCACGAAAGCCCCAAATCCACCACTGCTTATCCCACACAAAATTGTCTCAGAATTAAATTTGATGGTGCTAATTAAGTCGCATACGTGCTTGGAAGGTTTGGAGGTCGTTACGCTTAACGAGATTTAAGCACAACATTTAAATTCAAATTTTGGTAAAAAAAACCACGCATCTTTTTGCAGCTAAGATTTTGTTCGCCGCTTTAACAGCTGGTTAAAAATAGAAAAATTCAAACTCACTTCTACATACATTAACTTAAAACTTTTACTTTAAAATATTTCAAGTCGCGTTAGTCGCGCCCGAATTTGTGCATTAAAATACACCAGCAATTTCTTGCGACGCTGACTTTCAGAGCTCAAAATTTTAACTTTAGAGTTTAATTTATCAACATGTAATGAAATTAACAAAATGTAGAAGAAAGTTCGTCTGCTTCTGCTTCAAAGGGAACGCGATGGATAAAAGTCCACGTAAAAATTTGGTACAATGCGTCACACCTGATCCCACCCATGACTCCCTTCACGTGCCATGCGTTTTCGCGAATTCAAACGATGATATTCAACTAATTAGAGTATTTCTGAAGATAAACTGAAAGATTTGAAACAATTTCTGGGATATTTTTTCTGTAGTCACCGACTCAGTGGCTGTTTCAAATCTCAGCTTCTAACCATTGTCCAATCTACTCAGACTGCCGCAAACTCGATTTGTTTTAAACTGTTCTGAGACGAAAGAAATTATTTCAAATAAGTGACTTCATCACTTGCAAAGTAGAAATCATGTATTTTATTGCAAGATATTTGCAAACACCTTACTTACCTAATTTTAGTTCAGACAAAGATTACTTTAAACTGTGGAAGACTAATCAGGCAATGGACTGCAGAGGTTAGAATCAAGCTAGCAAGAAAACCGATCAGCTTTGTGTTAAATTTGGTGTGTTGTTACCGAGATTTGGTGTTCGCGTCGTCTGGAATTTTTGGCTGGACCTCACGAATAAAAA
The DNA here is from genome assembly GCA_900604375.1 of Mesocestoides corti. NCBI lineage: Eukaryota > Metazoa > Platyhelminthes > Cestoda > Cyclophyllidea > Mesocestoididae > Mesocestoides > Mesocestoides corti. The sequence goes on from UXSR01000246.1 coordinate 3,561, forward strand.
GGCAAAGCATGAAACACGAAATTGATACGTTCGACACGGGATCTTCATTTCCAGGTCTAAAATTGAAATTTACAACATCAACCTTCTTCTCAAGGCCACTAAAAGTACAACAAACGCCCAGAAAGAAATGTCATACCTGTGTTCATGCGTCATTTCCGTTGTTTTGTCTGGGAATTTTTGACAGGAATCACTTGTCGCAGGAGGTTCCATTTTGATTCAGTACAGTGGGACTCAGGAGATAAATGAACGCTGATAATCGTAACAGTTTCATCGTAAATAACTTGAATTCCGCTGGCATGCCACCTCGACAAAACAAATGCCAGTTTCAAGGTCTCAGGCTCTCTTCAGCACAATAGTACTTTTGGCGCTGCGTGAATTATGATAATTGGAGCAAACTAATCGTAAGTAATTATCGCAAAAGGTCTCCAAGCCCTTTTTTTCAGTCTAAAGTCTCGAAGGCAAGGAGGGCAGTTGGGTTGTTCGCAAATGCCACCTTGGCAGCTCACGTTTTTTTTAAATTCCACGAGGTAAATAATTGTCTTTTTTTGGTTGGCGGACTAGCCAGTTGTTGTTACTTGGCGTTGTTAACATTGAAGATGCTGTAGAGTTATTCGCACCAGTAGACACAATCCCACTGCTTTTGCGATCGCAGATCTTGCCATTAGCGTGGTTCACAGTACTTTGGCATTTGAATGCAGCCACTGCCCACACACAGGAACGCATTCTTGAGAGAGCATGTTAGCAAAGATGGCAGTGCACTTTATCGATGTGGTCACATGCTGCTCGTTGGGGTGTTTAATTTGACCGCAATTGACCAACTCCTGATTCAGCCTCTAATGAATTTGCAGTGAACCGTGTTGATTCACGTCCTTTAGCTTTATCGCTGTCTCGTGTTAACACGAGACCTCCACCACTTGTCAAGCCGTCAACTGGCTTGTACTTTTACTGGTTAACCCGAACCTGATTGGCCAACAAGTTACGTTGATCGTGCATGACCTTGTGGTCGCAGTGACGCGACAAAACTGTTTGAGTCATCTTTCTTCTCTTGTGCTACAATGGATGAATCGGCCTGCGTACCTGTCGTCTGCCTTGACTGTCAACGATGTGTCAAGTAGTCCATCTGGCGTTGGCCAACGCCAAACTACAAACCACCAATGCGAGTCATCACTCTCCCAGCGCTAACGCAAGTCACGAGCCCCGTGCAAAGGGCTTTGACCAACACAAATGAAGGCCAAGTTAAAAATGACCTTCATTTTGGGTGAATGGACCAATAGGAGTGAGGGCGGCCGGTTTGAATGCTAAACCTGGTACTTATGAACAAAATATGATGAAAACGTGTCAGGTTGTGTGCAGTAAGTCTTGGGTCTTGGGAGGGCCGACTTTCTCAGCATATACAAACACACAAATATTTGACCTCTCCTCCAAATACTACTAACCCCGAACATCCTTCAGTAGCTATTTGTTATGTGAATTCGAATTCACGCAAGCACTTAATAATCTAACATGTAACCAGTCCTGTCTGCTGCTTGCTGAAGTCTGGTGGGAATAGTGGAAAGTACATTTTTAATCATGAGGAGAGTTTGAAAAGAGCAGTGTTCTTAAGCGGGGACATGAAAAGTAGTCTTACGTTTTCCTCCCAGGAGACAGTGAACGAGTCGACTTCAAGCTATCATTTCTTGAGCATTTTGCAGACATCTGTGTTGACAATGAGATTTGGGTATGTATTACAATTTATGAGGCGTCAATGCGAAGAGTAATGGCTCGCCATTCCCAAAGAGAAGGTATTCTGAGACGCTGGCATTGACGGAACATTCGTTTGGCTTACGAGAGACCACTTGCCGAACGAGTCCTAATTAACATTCCCCAGATCAGATGTCGACATCAGCCCACTTATTTTGTAGGCGTGCAACTTAAGTTAGGGGCTTCTCATCCATCTTTGTTTCTAATTGGCTGGCAGTCTTCTTTGTGGTCCATTAAAACACACATCGACAGTGGATTGTCTGAGTTCATGGCGGGATCCAATATGGCTGCTGCCTACATCAGCTCTGTGAATACTGTGGCGACCTGTCAGCGAACAGGCGTGAACGAAGCTCACAAACGAGTTGATCTGTTGTCTTTGACTATCGATTGCTACTAGAAATCGATATTCACTCCTACGCAATCTTATAAAAAATATGGTTGGCTGGTTTGGCGGGTTGTTATGGGTTGTCACCTATCGGCTATTAGTTCATTCTCCCTAAAATGATAGTCGTTGTTTCGTTGAAATGGTTTGTCAGAGATATTCAAATTTTCCTTTAAGTTGCTTTCGACTAAATTGTTGCCAACATCAGCGTTCATTCCTCACCGAAGTACTATTGTGCTGATTTGAAATTAGGTAGTTGAAATAGCCAGTACTTTTGTTCGTGTGCGTGTACACATCATTACGCATTTATTCCTGACTTATTGACGTCAACCTTTTCCTCACAAGGACTGCCTCCTCCCCGGGACGGTTGTTACAACTTTCAACTGTCCCAATTTGGCCATTGACGTGAACATACCACTCTTTTCACTAGCTTTTTTGTGCTCTTTTGTCACTCAAAGGGCCTAGTAGCCCAATCAACGGTTGTGACGACCATCACTTCATATTTTTTTAGCGACAATGACCATACTGCAATGGCTTTGTGCATCCGGTTTGATTTACAGAAGGTAACAAGCATTCCCGGCATCTCCGTCTGTTGTAATGTTCCACGAAAAACGTCGTTTTCACACAAACTGCTGAACCAGCATCGATTCGTTCAACGTAGATTGGATCTACACCATCAAGGCATTTCACTCTAGCGTTATGTCACATTAAGCAAGTTGAATGTGAAAGAATGCCCAATCTAACTGTCGTTTCTACTAACTACAGACAGGAATTTATGCATACCATTCCGATTGTCTGGAACGAGGTCGAGATATTCAAGGTCGCGAAATCTGTGCCGTTGCCCTAATTTCGATCAGTAGTCAGTCCCCTCTGACACGCTTCATGAACTCGGCGTGAATAATTCGGCATTTGGCCATGAATACTAAAAAGCCTGAGCTGCCTCATGCGACCAACCAGTTGCGGCACTAGTGCTTTCGTAGTTATTTTAGCATTCGCCGCGTTAATTCCATATAACCCATTTCTTCACTGTACTAGTCCTGTTCGCGCATGATGTGTTGTGACATTTATTGTTTAGGACAGCATGCCTTCGTTGTCGAATAGCTCATATCACAATTCCTGCGTTTCGCAATTGGTTTAGGCACCAAATCAGCCTCATAGTGTGCATGTTCCTTCTCAAGTGACCTTTCCGCCTGCTAAGACATCGTCGGCTATTTTCGTCGGAGCAATTACCGCGACTTATTTACATAAACTCTAATCCCACAAGATATGCAAGGGATTACGTCAACTCGCATCCAATCGGACACGTGTTTGACTTGATAACAAATACCGCATATTCCCTAATTGGTGCACTTGGTTTAAGGCCCACAAATTACTTTGAATTTGAAAATCATCTTAAATTTGGCAAAAAATTTCCTTCGGAACTGTTCTCTTGTAGCTCGAATCTAAATTACCTATTGGCGAAATATTTAAATTAAGAAGTTTAATGATTCGCGAATAATTATTCTTGGAAATTTTTGATTTTTTTTCATTATAGAAATGGTTTAAACGTGTACCAGCCGTTAAGTTGGTCAGGATGCCACTTCTATTAACTGATAAAATTTCCCCACATCAACGTCGCCACTATGTTGTCGAAAACTATGTCATTCGCAATTTCAGTCGTATTTTGATTAGGTTAAAAATCTTGTAATCAAAATGAGTTTGGTGTGTCAAACGTGTGTAGTTGCTACTTCTCAAAGGTGTGTTCAGCCGGAAATTCTGGATTTGGCCTTCAAATGGCCTGTAACATTTGCCCTTTTATTCTCTGTATATTCTTTGTTTTAATTCTGATTCTTACTGAGCGCTACCTCCAAATCGCTCACCTGTGACGCGCGCCATTCGACCCACGCACGTCGGTCTGGCCTGTTCTTTGTCCCCCTTTTCCGTCCCACACTCTCGCCTTCCTCAAGGCACGTTCGTGAGTTCGAGGGCAACACCAACCCTCCTCGCGGCCATCCCTTTCCCCACTTTAACTCTCCCTAAGCTCTAGTCCTCTGAGTTTACATGCGGTAGTATGGAATACATCCGGTTCTTCCAGCTATTCTTCAATTGTGTGCCTGGTAGCTAACCATGATGGTGTGGCTATCTAAGAGGGAGGGGCTAACAGCCATCGCCCTATTTAGGTCCCCGCTCGGTAGGCGCGTTACACACAACACCAGAAATTCAACTGAGGTCAGGAATAGCATCAACTGCTTGGTGCCCATATTTCCTACGCCTGATGTTTAGGTAAACACACATGCGTTGTCGCCTGTTTCAGTGATTGATTTTCAGTGAATCGTATTAATTCTCGTTCAATAACCCAGTTGTCTCATTCCTCACCATTCTGACTTCATCTGCCCTTCGTGTCTATCGATCCTGCCAAGTCGTCTGCTCACGTCGTCTGATCGTCCAGCCATTTGTACTTTTATCGGTTCACCCAGACTGTATCGATCGAAAAATCTATTTGGTCAGACAGGTTTTCTGCATAGTGGTGCGACAAACGCAGCTTGGTTGAGCTATTTAATAAACGCCGGTGTCTCGCCATCTCCTGTCTTCCACATCATTGCGGGTATTTAAGTTTGCGTTATCGGGCTAGCCTAAACTTTTGGACTACATGCCGGTGCCCAAAACACACTTTTTTTGAAATTCGAGCTTGCGTTTTATGTGGACAGTTGTTGGTAACTTAATTATGTTGTGTTTGCGTTTCTAAATTGTTCACAATCCGAAATGCCAACGTTTCTTTAACCTGGGTGTAAGATAAGATACTTTTGCACTCGTAAATGTGCAAATCGCTACAGCAAGTTCCATAACGCCTTTTGAAGGTTAGTTTTCACAACAACCTCACGGCGTCTGCGCGCAAATGATACTTTTCTTCTGCTAAATTACATCGCTTGCTACGTCACTCGTGAATTCAAGGAGTGGACTACACTTGAGGGGTGTACTTACTGTAGTCAAGTTAGTTTGTTTGTAATTAAAAATCGTCTTTTCCCACAAGGTAACTTCTGAAATATCACGACGCAAGCAACCTGGAGTGGTCACCCATGTACGTCACGAAAAGGCATCTGTGTTGACATTTAGGTCTACTTCGGAGACACACACTTAGGAATTTTAAGTGGATTTGAGGAGGTTTAGTCAGGCTAATCTAATCTTCTGGGTTGTTAAACGTTTAGACGCAGTGTGTGATTCACTGTATTACAACACCAATTCGATGTTAATTTAATAAGAAAATAGAGAAACGAATATTTGATGAGTATGGCTCCGTACTTCGCCATATTTCCATTCCAGCCCAATCTGGTGAATCTCGTCTGAGTAATGGATAACGCCTTCCGTCGATTCGGTGTGTGGTGTTAGACAAGTGGTAGCTCTGTGAGTCGATGATGTAACTGCGGTAAGACTCACTTGTTCAACCCATGCGTTCGACACGGGATTTGTTTCATTAAGGTTTTAACCCACCAATTCACAGCCTGCAACTCGTTTGACATCGCGAAATGCAACTACCAATTTAAACCATTACCACAACTCATTCCCATCAACATGCTCCTATTGCTTCAATACTCTGAAAAGGGTTCTGCCAAAGCGCGAATCTGTTTTCGACCCAACACACTGCCCAAACGTTTGCTGCATGTTTCGTGTTAAGTGCTGCACGGTAGAGACACGCTCAATCATAGTTGATTAGTGTGTGAGCGGATCAGCAGCGATCGCGCCTAAGTGAACCCTGGTTACCGAACTGACGGTGTCAATGGCTCATCACTTTTCATTGGTTACTGTTGTCAGACGTCTGTCATCCACTAACTCACCCACACACCTGTGCTGGCGTGATGCTGACGAACGGTCGTGTCCTCTGTCGCCTCTCTTCTCTCCATTATAGGGTTGCTATGGCCTGTTAAGTAGAGGGTTGTAAGGTAGTGCTAAAACTCTAGCTACTACAAGGGGACCAATTACCTTGTCGTAGGTACAATGAGCCAGTGATATTCACAAATGTGAGTCCGTGGATAGAATTTGTCGGCAAGCGGATGAAGCAGAAGTGGTTGCCTGTGAGAAAGAGCACCGAATTCTTCTTCCATCAGTGGGAGTTGGCTGGGGGACTTCACTGTAATTTGAAACTCTGAAGAGTGTTATAACTAGCTTAAACCGCACCGGGGCCACTTTGTCAATCTAGCCCGATTACGCTACCCTGAGATGAGACCCGAAAATACAAGGCACAAGCGTTTACAAGACGGCTCAACCAAGTTGTGTCTTTGTCGACTGATAAAGTTGAGTGGACTAGTAGAAATACAGACGTCTGCGTGGTCGCATCGACAAAGCGGACCCGCGTGACTGGCGGACACGCCGTGAAAAGGGGGTCGTGTATGTGTGAGGATGTAGGACGAGATTCAACAGGATTCACCACATGGGTTTTGGCAGTTGATAGAAGAAATCTTAATGGAACACTGAAAAGCTCAATTCAAGTCGTTGATGCACGATGAGAAGGGTATCTGGAGTAAAATTCTTGTTATTCCTCAGGAGAAGATTCTTCGGCTGAATAAAATGATGGTGATTCATTGTAGAACCACGGCTCACGTATTGATGGTGCATGTGTCTTTGGATTGTGCCGTCGGACTGATATTAGGTACTTAGACAATCACAATCAAGATGTGGCAACCTTGATCGCGACCACTGTGCAGGAAGCATTAGCAGATTAAGCAGTAATTGCCAGTTTATCACAAAAATGTCGTTAATCACAAGGTGAATGACGCGTAGGCAGTGTCTGTCTTGGTGGTGAGATATCAAGATTGGATGCTGGCGCACATTCGACAAGTTCCACAGCATCCACACCTCTGGTACACAACTATTGTGACGTAAAAGGCGGTAACGAACAGTTCCCGACTACCATGGACTTGGCTTCTTTGGGTAATAATTGTGGTTTAGCTCGCCCACCTTCAATTTTGATCGGAATCCTTGTTTGTGACTTGCTTCTTAGTTTCTTCTTGGATTAATAATTTGTACTGATTTCGTGGTGACTTAATTTACCTGAAAAGTGAAGCGATTATGACATTAGTGTTTGCTGGTGTGCGTTATCGAAGCACTCCACAATCAAAATTGGCCTTAAAGAATCAGTGTTTACGGTAAATTAGCAAGATTCTATCATTTGCCTTTCCGCCGGCTGCAGTTGACGTGCAGCAGCTGGCAAGACGACGTGACAATCGTGAGGTGCGTTGACGGCTTTACTCGACTTGGTAACGCGTCACAGTCGAAACAACCGTCTGTTTGTCAATACGACCCCTTCCAATTTGTGTCAGCACTCACATGTACAGTTAATTTATCCGCGACAGTCAAGAGTGTAGAATATCCCAGTTGGGCAGAGTTTAATTCATGAGACGTTTTAGAAGAATCAAATCGCCGAACTAGGGGAGTGACGAAGATGCTTGACGGATCAGGTACTCATCAGGAAGTCAAGCATTGTCGTTATCCTGCTACAGGAAGAGTTCTGCAAACAGTCAAGGGCAGAAAAGTCACGTGATCAAGAGTCTGTACGTGATCAGACTCATGACCATTGCGCTCATAGCCTACATGGAACGTTCGCGAACTCACTCGAAGACACGTCAAAACAACCCGAAGTGACACTCGCCAACACACATTTAACTGAAATCGTTCATTTTGCGTTCCACTTTTTATTGCTTTATCCGACTGAACCCACGTATTGTTGAAGGCCACTGTGAATTAACAAGTCTCGCTTTTTCTCGAACCTGATTGGTTGGGAATCGGTTGGGTTTCATTGGTCAAATCACAGGTTTCTCACATTAACCATGTAGTTTTGTGTGTTTATGCAGAGAATACACATCCCACGTGGTCTTGCTAAGGCTTTTGTACAAAACACCAGTCAGGCGAGATAAAAGAGGACAAGTTTGGAAGGTAGCTTTGAGTGGCAACACGACATTCTTTTGAGGCAATGAGTGATGGCTTTTGGCTAATACCTTCCTCCACATACGTCTGCCAGGAAAGGACGAAAAAATTCGGCCATAGGCGGTAGGCAGAGCAGTGCTGATTAATCGTTGCTGTGGTAAGACTGTGACAACAAAACAGCCGTTACCCTGGGCGTTACGCCTCCATTTCGAACAAAGGGAAACTGCGCAGGCAAAATACAATAATCCCCTAAATTTAGTTTACATATCATCAGAACACCACAACTACAAAATAAAACCGAAATTTGTTATGATGCCAATCAACCAGGTCTCACCGAAAGACGGCTATTTTTCACCTTTAAGAGCGTCATTTCTATGATCGCCATGTTCGTAAAGAAGAGGTGTGGAGTGTGCATTAAATTATCGCAGTTTTTGCCAGCGGATGACCGTATTGAAGGGCCCCAATGTGAATTTGACGCTGTCCGATCCGACACGACAACTCCAAAGAGGGGATGCTACATCAAAGTCGACGGTCGATCAACTGTTAAGACGTTATTTAACGACGTGAGTTTGAACAGCATTTGATCAGTGAACAAACGTCGCTCCGTGAATTGAATTCAACATAATCGATTGAATTGGCGTTTGCCCAGGCCCGATTGAGGGCATTTGTGGTGGTTAGCAGCACCTCTGCTTAGCTCATTCTTGAGGGCTACTGCTGTTGAGCTTGTTATTCCACCAGCTTCGGTAAATCTGATTTGAATTATTGGAAATTTGGAAATTGAGCGAAGCAACTATTCATGGTCGTATCAGCAGCTCATTGAATCGTTGAGATCGCTGTGAATCGTGTTTATACACACTCCTTAATCCGGTGGCTCCACCCTCCGACACAGGGTCCCCCTTTTCGCAGCATGTCACCAGCTACGCGGATCCTCAACTCCCCCCTCATTCGCACGAATATTTATCTTGGATTATCCTCACACCTAGGTCTCGATGTTAGCGCATCTATGGCTCACGCATCTGAGGTATAAATACACACGATACATAGACATCAACGTGGTTGAGCTCTGAAGTAAACGGTTGTGTCCACGTCTCCTCCGATCTTTTTCTTCATCGCGGGTATCAGGGAAGCGTAATCGGGACAGGGTTAACATTAGTGGCCCCGGCGTGGTTCAAGACCACTTGCTGCAGCCTGACAACAAGATCCAAACGCCGGTAACTTTCCCTAGATAAGAAGAATCCGGCTCGGAAGAATAGATTTTCCGTAGTCGACCATCACTCCACGCCATTGCTTCAGAGGGAACATGGTGTTACGGCAGCAATTTGTTGGAAGACTGGTTATAAAGCGGAGTGTATGGGTGAGAGAAATTAAGCGAGCGTTTGCGTTGCTAATGCCTTGGAGCTTAGCTGTTCACATATTTGCTTGGACCCACACAATTACATTCAGCTACGTTGAATTGAAATTCCTAGGGCCCTGGAACCCACTTTGAGTTCCACATGTGTGGAACCAAGAGATTTAAGACGCACTTTAGAGGACCCCAGCATGTCATCAGACGCCAGTGCTCCCCACGGGTATTTAATCATTGGAGGTGCAATCACCAGCTTCCCGAGTGTTAAATTTTGCCACCGATTGTCTGAATAACCATGGCCTCGTGCTTGAGGCCCAATCAAATACGTTTGTAACATTTTCACTGGTTCCTCTGTCTAATTCTCACGACTATGCAACTTAAATCGGTGTAGCCATAAATTCTTCATTATTCATTTGCTCGACCAACTGCCAGTGTATGATGCGATGCCAACTTAATTGTAAAAACGATACGTCGGACTGTCAACACTGGCGATCCGCAGAGTGACATTCCACAAGAAAAGGCGTCTAAGGGGAACAACGCAAGTCCACGCTCACTGAACGTGCAGGTGTGCGGGAAAGCGAGCTGAAACGAGCCAATGAGAGCTGAAGGTCTCCCTAGATGTGCTGCGCTCTGCCAAAACCCAATAACGCTGGCCCGGGGGGCCGTTTCCTCAGTCACCATCCTTCCAGGGCAATAAAGACAACAAGGTCCTGTGAAGGTCGAGCAGCACGTTCACATGCGACGTCCTTGACCCCGCACGAGGTGCAGAAAGGGGACCTGTTGGTGGGTGATCAACCACGGGAATTGTGCAAACACCCACGAATCGCAATTACCCGATTAATTTTGCATTGGGGAATGCTGACTTCAGCTCAGCACACAAATATTGACGGTCCCAAGTCGTCGGAAAAGTATTTCAAACACCCGCAGACTTCCTCAGCCGCAAAATTTAAGATGCCAAACAATGAAAACCACCAAACTGCCAAGTAGAAAAAAGAAGAATATCTCTACGCAGATTCCGATTTATTGCGACACCTATGAAAGTGGAGAAAACACGCTGTCGAGACCAGAGTCGCCTGTCATTTTCATGGTTTCACCTTGGTTCTGTAAATATTTAGCTTAATGTGCTATTTTAAACCAGACATGGTTTTGTGGTAGAAACCAAAGATGGGCCTTTTTAGATAATTTGATTACTAAATCGAACAATTTTCGCGAATTCGACTAATGGATTTCATATGTTTATACAGCATTTTTAAATATCTCATTTTTTCAGCTCCTAATGCAGAGTTAAGAACTCATTTTATTCATCATCATAAATGGAGGCAGAGGGTAGTGTAGGGTTACAACTAGGTTACTCTGTAAACGGTGATTTTAACGATAGGAAGTTATTCAAAGCTGTTCGTGTAGCTGATCCCTAGACAGATAATTTGTAGTAATGAGTGGGACAGCAGAGATCATCAACATGGCCCGGTAATCCTACGTGCAAATGCCTACCCAACTAGATGCAAAGTACTAAATTAAAACAAATGCCAGTTTCAAGGTCACTAGCTGCGTTCAGCACAATCGTACTATTGGTGCTGAGTGAATGATGATGATGATTGTCGCAAATTAATTGCAGGTAATTATCGCATAATGTCTCCAAGGCTTTTCCAGTCTAAACTTTCAAACGAAAGCAGTGCAGTTGGGTATTTTACAAATTCCACTTTGGTAGTAGAGGTAAGAATCAAGTTAGCAAGAAAACCGATCAGCTTTGTGTTAAATTTGGTGTGTTGTTACCGAGATTTGGTGTTCGCGTCGTCTGGAATTTTCGGCTGGACCTCACGGATAAAAAGGCAAAGCATGAAACACGAAATTGATACGTTCGACGCGGGATCTTCATTTCCAGGTCTAAAATTGAAATTAACAACATCAACCTTTTTCTCAAGGCCACTAAAAGTACAACGAACGCCCAGAAAGAAATGTCATACCTGTGTTCACGCGTCATCTCCGTTGTTTTGTCTGGGAATTTTTGACAGAAATCACTTGTCGCATGAGGTTTCATTTTGATTCAGTACAATGTGACTCAGGAGATAAATGAACGCTGATAATCGTAACAGTTTCATCGTAAATAACTTGAATTCCGCTGGCATGCCACCTCGACAAAACAAATGCCAGTTTCAAGGTCTCAGGCTCTCTTCAGCACAATAGTACTTTTGGCGCTGCGTGAATTATGATAATTGGAGCAAACTAATCGTAAGTAATTATCGCAAAAGGTCTCCAAGCCCTTTTTTTCAGTCTAAAGTCTCGAAGGCAAGGAGGGCTGTTTGGTACCTCGCAAATTCCACCTTGGCAGCACTCGTTTTTTTATTTCCACGAGGTAAATAATTGTCTTTTTTTGGTTGGCGGACTAGCCAGTTGTTGTTACTTGGCGTTGTTAACATTGGAGATGCTGTAGAGTTATTCGCACCAGTAAACACAATCCCAACGTAGATCTGCCCACCAAGGCGGTCGAAATTTGACAAAAGCTGGCGTAATCTGGAAGTGAGGATGAAGGCGCTTGCAGCAATGCCAGCCCGAGATTCGCTGAACCAAGTGCGGTCAGCCAGCAATGCGAGGTTTTCAAGCGTGTTCGAAGTAGTTACTCACGGAAAGCAACTTAAACTGAACGTCACGAGGTGCGATTTGGTGCGTGTTTGAACCACAGTTGCTCCTGGAACACCGTTAAATCACCCAAACTGTGGTTTAGTTTGTGAAAATGAGTCAAACAGATTCAGGAAGTGCTAAACGACTCCATCTAACAGGAGAGATAATCGGGAAGAGCTCGTTTTACGTGGAATCCCAGGTGCCTACGAACGGATGTTTACGAGGACTGGGCTTTGGCGAAATGCCATGCGATGGCGTCTGCGTTAAGCTGAGTCGAGCAGGCTGAGTTGTGTGGTGAAAAGGTCGGCGAGTGTGAATGGACTGCCGTGTTGTGGCAACGCACAAGTTGAAAATTATGGTGCAGGTCAAAGCGGCTAGGAAACCTCATTAAAGCAGGTGGCGATTCGGTGGGAGATTCGATCCAATCCACCCATCTGTTCGTAGATGCTTCGTGCAATCACATTTTATCGCATGAAGGACAGCAATATCTTCAAAGAACTCAATTGTTCTTGTGGGTTTAATGAAGAAATGATGTTAGGAATTGGTAAGTTCTGAGAGTGTTTATAACTAGGGACACAAAGTGTGCATCAGGAATTTGGTGGCTTTTAAATCGCCAACGCCGACTACCCTAAACACTAGGATCGTTCTGATTGGCTACCTTGTCAGCACAGACAAGCTCGTCCTCAAAAGGGCCAATCAATGCTGGCTAGTATTTAAAAGTGCTTACTTTAGATAAAAGATCACTTATACCAGCAAGGAAAATGAAGGTATCGATTTTAATTTTCTGACAATATTTGGAAATCGTTTCAGAGTGGGCTTGAAGGTGGTCTTTTTGTGCTGTTGGAAAACTGAATTCAGGGCTGAGATTCAAGCAAAATTTGGCAGAATTTGATGCCAACATTATCCAGCTGGAATGTGGACAGCTTTCATATCGCCAACCTTAATAATTTAAACTACGTAGATAAGGATTAGAACATGGCTGCAAAACGAATGAAGATGTATCGAAACCTCTCTTTGTTAGTATTTACAACATACTAGACTAAAATCGCCATTTAAACAATCTGCCACCGAGTTTCCACTCTGGAGTGCGTCGTATTTTAAAATGACAGCATATGGCGAGTGGCTCATCACTCCGATGAACCTTAGACAGTTTACAATCGTCACATTTGAACTCCAAGTATTTACCGCTAAGTAAATGAAGGTGTCAACTCCAAAACACCAATGACTTCTGTGATTTCAGCTGAAAGAACATGCAATTTGCCATTGTTGTCAGAACATTCTAAACGAGACTTTCATCTGTCTTGCAAAAGAATATGAGATGCTAGTTCTCCTACACCTGCCATGATTTATATCCGTCAAACTTTTATTTTTAAATTTACGAATACGTTAAATGTAGCCATCGTGGGTTAATTGAAAGATTTCCTCATGGCAAAAAGCAGTGCGCTTCGAATGTTCGACAACTCCGTCTCAGAATAAGAAAAACAAGGACCCAATTAACTTGCGGATAAATTTCTTCATTGAACTGAACAAGGTGTTTAGCTACATGTGAAGGCGCCAATGCGATTGGCCGTAGTTGACCTTGACGTATGACAAAACAGGTAGTACACTCATACTGAGCTAGGAGCCAATGAAATATGTGCGCGGTCACTACCACAACTACAGCTAACCTATGGTTGACTGCTAGAGGATGATCATTTACGGAGCACTATTTTTTTATACCAAATTCGGTATTACCAACTCAAAACTCTGGTTAGTAATGTAGTTGGAACTGATGGGGCGTGCTTTGGAAATTGTCTTTACGGTTGTGCGACTCAAATATCCACAACTGTTCTCCACTTGGCAGGAGGATGCAGCAACCTTCTTTTAGCATTGATTGTCCTCCGTGATTGGCCAACGACCGATAAAGAGGGGTAATCTTGGTCAGTTGACGGTACGACCGTCTGCTCCTAGTTCTGATCAAAAAATGCGGAAGCAGGGCAACCGAGAGCCAAGATGAGCCACGCAGGATTCAAGAGGGCAAGGTTGAGCCGAAAGAGAGTGAATTCGAGACCGACGATGTTGTTCCGTGTAGAGTGAAGCTAGCAACATTTGCGTCTTGCCTGGATTATGAAAAGTAGGTTGTGAGGTGCAATGAAATTGTCGGTTTCCTACCGGTCGAAGAAGTATTGAGGGGATCTCTGCTTAAACACTATGACTGTTGGACCGCAGGATAAATTAATAACCAACTTTTTACCGTCTAGAGGGTCTGTTAGTGGCTACAACTGGGCTCTTTTGTCAGGGAAAGCCAACTGGAGGTCATCGACCATTAAAGCGTCTTTTTCCTTCTACTTTCAACGATCTATACCTCTTCTTTTCGTCTGAGTACTCTGAAATTTCCATCGCAAGTAGGTTGAAGTGGTTAATGAGTGACATTGTGCCCGATGAAAACGGGAGTACATAAGGACAGCGGTTTTGTGGTGTAGGAATCTGCGTTTGTCGGATGAGCTTCAACGCGATCACTGCCTCTTGCAGACCTTCGGCGTCATTGCCAGTGTCCGACCACGACAATTATAATGACCCAGTAAATAACTCTTCAGGAATCCTTGGCGTTCCACCAGAATCGATTTTCACCTTTGTCTTCATCACGGCTGGATGCGAGACTGACTGAGGGAGGGATGCAATCGTTCAAATGCGAATCTCTTACAAAATATCACAAATGACATTTACCTAGTACCGATTTCTTTCATCTGTGGTGATGATTCACCGCAAACCAAAGCCACATGTATCGACCGAAGTTACAAATCTTGGAAGCGGCTCGAAGCAGTCGTGCTGCGCATAGCATTAAGCTGCTGCTTAACCGAAAGCAAAGTCACATTATAGGGGATAATAGTGATTCTTCCTAAGTTATCAAGCAGAACTTGTACCACTTAGCGTTTTTTCCCGCCATCATCAGGTGTAAATTTATCGAAAGGTGATGGAAAGTTCAAAAAGTGTCCTAATCCTTGTAATATTTACCTTGTTGGTTTGAACTGATTCATTGTTTTAATCAAAGCCCCCACTGAGCGCCGCTCACAATTTGCCCAATTGACGAGCGGAGCTCATAATGAACCTTATCAAAACTCGAACACATATTTATTGTTTATGTTCACTGCCTAGCATTTACTGTTTACTCAGTCTACTGTCGTAATATTTTTTTACTTAGGAAAACTCGTACGCATCGCCAAACGTTCCAAATCGTCTTAAGTTCTCTTCGGAATCAAGTTAGTTGCAGACATTAATGCTAGCAGCTATTGCTCACAACGTTCGCTAAGTGGCTAAGAACGCCAAGTGATTCGTGTGCGTGTCTGAAGAACTTTTCGCAGATAATTATCATCTAAGAAATGAAATCGCCTGGGAGTAGCCGAAGCCGGCGGAAGAAATTCTAGACTTGGCGCACCAGTTGAGAGCAATACCCAATGAAACAGCAGATTATGACCTTGTCACATGAACCAACAGTCTGCAAAAACCGGTGTGCAAAAAGAAAGGCACCAATCTGATTGGTCGGGCAAAACGCGAAAGTTTTGAGTGAATTATTTAGCTAAACGACTGCTTTAAATATCCCCAATAAATAATTAGTTTGCTTTCTTTAGCGTTAGTGCACGTGAAATCCGAACCAAATAGTCCATGATGTTTATGATTTGCACAAAGATGTTTAGATAGGGCGTCGTAAGATTTGTGTTCAAATTCTTCACATTCACTAAACTACTGTCATTTATGCCAAAAACCAGGCATATTTTCGAACAGGCAATGGTCAAGTGCGAGTCAGTTGGAAAATTTATTGCATTTTTTATGGTTCTGTTGTAGATTTCCAGTGTTCATGTTCTTCTCTAATTGAACCCGCATCTACGGCGGTGGTCTAGACGAGAGACAGACACTCTGCGAAGGGAGCAGTATGTCGGCCGGGTTAATGGACGTGAAACCCTCACATTTTTACTGAATTTAAATTACACAAACGTCGTAATTTTCAAAAACATCAAACTAGCTCCGGTTAAAGAAAGTTAACTGGTCATAAATTGAGGCGTAAATAACAGTAACACGGCATTTTGCTTTCAATAGACCGTAAACCTTCCCACTCTGGGGACTTATTCTCTATCATCCGGACCGTAAATGAATTAGCTTGATTGATCAATTGTCTGAGTACAGCGCAGAGTTATTAATTACCGATATATCTCAATTTAAAAATAGGACCATTTTCTTGAATTACTATATGTCAAGTTAAACAAATCATTGCTTCAAAAACCAGCCTCATAGAATCGTCAAATTCAGCACCATTGAGGTGTTCTTTGAACAGTCTAAGCATTAGGGGGTCAACCAACGTGACTGCCTCACAAATTCAAATCACTCATTAATTCGTGTTCAACAATTATAGACCATCATTTTGGATTGCAGTGGTCATATTTTCATGGGTACTTGGTGCTGGGCATCAATTCTCCTTGCGTACATGTTCAATGAACCAAAACCTAGCCCAGCGTTGTATATCCCATAAATGCCACTTCTTGCGCACATCTGGTGCGACATTTCTCGCCTTCCACACAAACACCCACCTACTTACAAAGCTCTGATTTGGCATTTTTGAATAGATTTCAAGAATTTGGCATTTACTTGTGGGCAAGTACGGAAGTCCTGCAGCACACTTAAAACCTCAGAATCTAATATTTGGTAGGAGGGCGGGCAAAAATTTGACTGCCGTTTCGCTAGATCTCCACTTCCTAGTTTTACTGCTGTGACTCGCTTGTCTGGCGCCACTTCGGGAATTATGGGACAGTTACGAAGCCAAATAGGTAACTCACACAAACGAAAACATGATCGAATCGGCCGAATGATATTTTCGGTTTTAACGCCATGGTAGGTACAGAGGCTGCGATTATCGTCACTCTGAACTGAGGTAACTGCCTTTTGATAGAGCCGCATTTGAATGATCCAGTCGCGCACTGCAATTTTGTCCAAAATATCGATTTTTGAAGGCACGATTCTCCAGTCATTCTGATTGATAGCCATGTTGGTCATGAATAGACTGTTAGTTTAGTCAATTACCCCCAGAAACTGAAGGGATTATTTCTTATTAAATATCTAAAAATGAGCTTGTCTTAATAAAATGATAAAAGGACAATGTTATTTTGTCGATTTTTTAGAGATTTCATTTGAATTCACCAGTATTTTCTCAACTGATACTCAAACGGCTCACGAATGTGTAGTTTATCGATCACGAGAGAATTGCTTGATTTTAGATTCGTTGACACAAATAGAATTGTTTGCTTTTGAGGAACTAAGAAGCGTTTTGATCGTGCGAATAACAAACCGGGATGAAGCCTATTTGATTTCCCTACCTTTCACTATTTAACAATGTTAAAGATCTCTCTTCCTCATCTCACTGGACTCGCGAACTTTCTTGTAGATGATAAGCGACTTGAAATCTCAATCGTTCCTAGGCCGCAAGGAGCACACCATCAACTGCCACCGCTCTTGATTTATCGACAAGCCCCCTCAAGTCTTGCGGAAGGCCACGAAGTCGACAAGATTCAGAGTTCTGCCAAGTTTACTCGACACGAGGTCTTAATTCCAAACAAGTTCAGAGCGACAGAAGTCACCATCACGTGTCATAAAGGCAGGTCTTTGAAAAGCGGATGGTTTGGGGTTTTAGCTATGTCACGATTTTTTGCAAATTACATTTAACCAGCATTGTGTTTATGCGTCTCAGTTTACGCTTGATTTACCAATGGGAGTTTCTAGTGATGGTTGGGTAAATAATGACAACATCCTTGAGCTCTTGCGTCTTTTTTGTGAAAAGTGGCCCCTTCGCCATGTCAGACTGGTCACATTTAAACTGATGGAGATGGAGTCGACACATTAGATATCTCCAGCTTCAGCGAGCATACAATCTTAAATCTACCGGACATGTCTTAGAGTTAGCAGAGTCGGTAAGGCAAATCTGCAAGCTTCACGTTGTTGAGAAAACTTGCTTAAAGTGACAGCCAGTGATTGAGCTCAGTGGTTCGCCTGGCGATTTGCACTGCCAGTCGATGGCGTGAGTTGGACGACGTCTCAGCACCTGCGATGCCGACTTGTGCCACGAAAACACACCACAACTCCAGTTACTCTCTTTACTAAGATGTGTTCGTATTTTTTTATGCATTCTGCGAACCCTATCGACCATAGCTACTGCAGCAACGTCATCTTTAAGCTCGATGCGTGTGTCTCCTCGTACGGTCTTGAAGGAAGCAGTTGATGGCGTCTTCCCACAGCCAGTGAACAACTCGAAATGCAACGACACTCACCACAAATGCCCAATTTTTGCTCTCTTGCACTAGAGCCCGCCTTTAGCAGCCTCACGACGTGAGTGCAATGACGAGCTATCTGTCCAGCCTCCTGATTGGATGGTTCAGTGAATTTTGATTGGTGCAGAAGACGTCGGTAAACCATTTCAGCCCAGCGATTAGCGCATACTGATTATCCGTCAATGCGTTCCAGAATCGGAATTTTTTAGTCTAGGGGGTGATAAAGTGAGGCTTAGGTCGTGTAAAATTAGCCCTAAAATTGCGATGAATACCAATGCTATGTTTAGTCATTATACACAAAAAAATTTCTGAAGTAGACGTTACCATGGCAATGCCTTCGAGTTGTCAAAGTCTTGGAACACATGAAACGCAAATACGGTATGCATTTTTCGTGAAAAAGATTATCATATTTTTAAATAAGAACAGTCAGGTATATCAGTTGCTGAATGGTCTAAAACGCGGGAAAATACTGAAGTTGTTTCAGTGTGATTTAAACAAAATGAAATCGAATAAACCACCGATTACCATGACACTGTTCCACCAATTTCATTGGTCAAGTTTAAGGTATTTGCTGGCCTTTTAATGTCAGCATACTAAATAAACCAAGCGCTTTATAAGGCAGCTTCATATTCATTATTTTCCTTCATTTTCTGTTGAGCTGCGATAAATATTCACGGAAATAGCCGATGGGTCGGCATACTCCCGCCTGTGTCTGCATTAAAATGGAGCGTCTGCAATCGTAATTTATTTGATTTAATGGAAATTTATTGCTACAAATGTGCGTACTTTTGATGTCCATCTGATGGCCAAAGTGTGTCGAATGGATGTGATCGATTTTGTGTAGCTAGAACGGAATTTGTCACTTAGGATTACTACACAATTATACGTGGTTGATTCGGTAGTAAAATTAGACTTTAGCAAATGATTGCATTAGTTTAATGACAGTAATGACGACCCAATAAACACTGCAACGACCTTTTAATAATTTAAGGAAATGAAAATTTGGCAGTAAAACCTGTAGCAATTAAAATTTGTTAAGGTAATTATTTTAAGAACAAATTACGGCAACATGCAGACAGAATGATAAATGAGCTCAATTATCGGCGCAACTTTGTTTCCGTAAACATGTTGTTTAACAAATCTTCGTGGAAGGTGAAGCGGCATTATCAGTAACAAATTTTTGTGTCTGAATTATACAGGCAACGCCCTGGGTGCAGGGTTAAAATTTAGAAAAAAATAAACTATTTTTAGACACACATAAACAGTGAAATACATCTTTTCAATTTGACTCCTGTTTTAATCTTTAAAATTTTGTTTTTTTTTGATTATGCACTCCAGCTTAGACACTAGTTTCCTCATGCGACTCCTGGTTTTTCTCAGTGCCCCTTCAACATCGCTTCCCGGATGTAAAAAAGTCTCGTGCAATCTTTGAAGTCACGGTCCGAAAATTTGAAATTCAATGTTATCTTCTTCCTTCCCAACCTATTTTTCGGCGGCGTTGTTCAACTCGTCAAACGGATACCCACGTAGAAGCACACCATTGCGCAGGTGACGATTATGAGCAGCCCTATTGGCGCATTCACTTTATGCGCGATGACGCGGGGCACCAACCGATAATTGATTTAAACAACGACTGGCTTTAACAATTGTGTATTAGTGTTGTCGCTTTCAAGCTTTCTTCAACCACCGTAAAATTCAGATTATTTTTTAAAACTCGTTTTTATATTGAATTGTCCAATTTGATTTCAGGTGATGTAACATTTTTGCCCTACTTTGCATGGGCGAAATTGAACAAAAGCCTTCGAGTTCTACATTTTAGACAACAGCATCATCCCATTTTTCATCCATATCAGGAATAACCAGGACTAAAGTCGTAGTCAAGACGATTTCCAGGAAATCTCATGTTCAAGTATCTAGCACCCAATATTACCTCCGCTGGTTCGGAAAATCGTTTCAAAGCAAAGGACGACTTTCGGCATGCATCTCTGCAGCTTGCATACCGGGCTAAGAATTGCCAGCAAACGTTTAGTAACTCAGAAATTCCGCCGCTTTTTTCAAGTTGGTCATTAAAACAAGCGGTTCACTGAAACAAATTGCAGTGTTAATTACGCTCATTTGTCATGTCACAAATGATAGATGATAAATTGCTGCCATAATTTGATCTTGCAATATTTAATTATCTTAGCAAATAACTACCCTTGGCGAAGTAAACAAAATAGCCCTCAGTAATTGGTGGTAACCTAAACAGTCTCCTTACCATGGGCTGGTGGGGGTGGAATTGGTTTCAGGCCTGGAATTTCAAAACGTGGAAATTTGCGAATTTTAAATGATGTGTAAGCAATTTGACCTAAATGTCTGAACACATTTCGATCAACAGCGTTTTTCCATAAATTCACTGTGTTACCCACGTTGAACTCTACCATCGGTTGCCGCAACAATCTCTCTTCAACGTACAAGGAAATACTTCAAAATCCATCTGCAACAAGATTCAGGCTTCCTTTGTCGGTGCTCGCATCAAATTTGCACACAGTTTCGTGGAATGAAAGTGGTTGCTCTATTCCCAATTCAATCTGGACGAAGTAAGTCTCTGCGAAGAATCCTCGGACAACTAGTGGAGCCCTTTGCTGTTGATTTAATTATTTGCGAGGTTGAACACACGTCCACGTTCTATTCAAGTAGCCTAATTTTACCGAATGGGCACTGCATTTACCAAATCAAATTTGTATTCTGATGGGAAGTGGTTAGACCAGTTTTGCAAGCATTTCTTGTTGTTTTAGCTAACCGAGAGGAAACCAGACACGCAAATATTGAGTAACTTTGCAAATGAGAAAAAAAGTTAGGGAAATCCAGCACACGAGATGATAGGTGGCTATGGAACAAGATTCGGCCTGGGTATCAAAATCTTTCTGAACAAACCGCGATCATTTTAGGCTGACTTCTTATAGGTCACCGGTCCACAGATCCAACGTCCCGAGTGTAAATAATCGACCATCTTGTCAGACAAATCATCGACTTCTCATGAGAGAACAAGAGCAATACCTCGGGCTGTTTCAAGCAGGGTAAAGAACACATTCCGATACGCCAATTTATAGATATGCCTGGGCGATTTTGGATCGATGAGTAGAGGAAGACGGGTTGTTAGAATGAAAATCGATTTAAAGTGACTGTAGAGGAGAGTAGTGATCGAGTGACCAGAGCCGAAGGGATAGAAGTCACAGACCTCAGTACTAGTCAATGAAGTTGTCTTGGGAATGTGACATCCACACGACTTTTACGTTCGCATGATAATGGATGTACAATGCCAAAATGACGACGTCTATCCTTGATGTTGTCATTATTGCACCTCACGAAAGACGTTTTACGAATGTACTCGCGTTAAGTTAACCAGATTCTAACTACGTTTGATCTGATGCTCCACGATCACACCACAGAGATCTCGAAATGCAGCTTGACCAATTTCTGCTCAACAAACTAGGCAGGAATTAGACACAAGGTTGCCCAAAGCACCCGCGCACATCTTGAAATTGAATTTACCTTAAGTTCATTATTCATCAAATGAAAGTGTTGAAGGAAGCGGGTATGTCAGCCGATTTTAGTCTCTTTTTATTGGCCCATAAACAAATGCAGTGATGAAATATTGTGTGAGGGACGTGGACAAAAAAAATCTCGTAATTCTTTCTTCATACTTAATTCAAAATGCAACTACACTTACTCCAACTTCCTAATTTTGTGACCCTTACTTCAGAGCCTGCATCCAGCTACGTGATTGGACGGTCCACTGAATTTTGATTGGTGCAGAAGACGTCACATTTGAAGATGGGGAACAACGCAAGGTTACTAGTTGTAGAAGTTCCAAGGTTACAAACTTAAGGCTCAAAAGCACATCTTAATTTACAGTTTCCTAAACGCCGGATGATCTGCAATGTCATCAACATGATGGAAGCATTGAGTTGGCCTGCAATAATTTTCATAACAAAATACTTTCCCTCGTTTATTGCGTGGTTACGCAAATTCGAAATGATGCAACGCACCTACAGATCCCGCAAAACAATTCCAACTTGAAAAATTTGAAAATCAGCTAGCCGATATAAACAATTTTGAAGTAGGATGGATAATATGACACCTCAGTGACGAACGAGTCGATTGAATATGTGACATGTCCGATTCCTAGATAAAATAAGAACTTTTGAAAACTGCGAAGCTGTTTCTTTTAATAAGTTCATTTCACTTAGTTGCAAGTCACCGTTAAATGATAACGAGATGCCTGAATGCGGACACAGAGTGATAACTAATGGTGTGAACATTAAATGGTAACGTCAGTCGTAGCTACCAATGTCATAAAAACTGTCATTTATTTTATGTCTGACTTATCGCACAGTCAATAAGGAAACGACTTTATGGTCATCCCAATAACCGACGTCTTTTTGATAAAGCCCGACACCGGATAGACCAGAAATAGACCAGAAATCGATTTGTGATGCAAAGATTAATGCCCCACACAGAGATACTCAACTTAGAGGCGATATTCAATTAGAATGCCTTCATATTTTCGTGATCCCTTCAATCCAACATCATTGGAAACTGCATATACAGGCAAGAGCACAAACACTGCTTTCGTTTCTTTTTAAATTCGTTTCAATGCTAATTTTCCTAATTTAAGTCAAATTTGTGTTTGAGGATAATGTACAGACTCACTTAAATGGCGAAAACTTATGTATGTAATCAAAAGAGGTGATTATTAAAACCCTATATAGCTTGTGCCAATCAGAGAGCGAGCCGTGCTAGCACGTGTGAGCGCGCACAAATTCAATCGATTATCCTGCATGCACTTCACATTGGGATGTTCGTTCAGAAATCGATATCGCGTTCCGCTATAAACTGATGTTTTACCACGCTACTGACACGCTCACAAGGCGAATTTTTTTAACTCTTTTCATTAACTTTACTCAGCGCGCACGTGAGAAAATGAAAGTTTCGATAATTTGGAGTAGAAATGAGTGGGTGTTTGTTAAGTTGTGTCGTCCCTAGAGGGATAATTAAATTTCCGCCTGCTAAACTGGGCACCGTCATGGTTGTCTCACCAGCAAACTCGACTTGCGTGTCTTGCGTCAACTTGCTCGACTAGTTTTTATCTTGTTGAGGCAGTTAAATTATGCTCGATCCAAAATTTCATCTACAATGACCCATGGAAAAGAAATTTTCTTAAACCAGGACTAATCGCTAAATCCTCGCCAACTTAAACTGGCTCCTGACAAGCTTGTTCTTGACAATTTAAATCCGCTCTTTTTTTAGACGTGGAACAGAAAAGTCGGCCTTTACTTCTAAATGAATTAGCGGGAATTATCTAAAACACACAATGCGTGGTTGAGTCTCAAGGATGATATTTCGAGTCAACAAATCGGATTTTATCTTTCACATCTCCTCTCTTTCAGTTATAATTTGAATTTAATGCATAATTAGCTGTGTTTAAGTCAACACCCAAGGTAACGGAATGTATGAGGAACGTACGCGGAATTTTAGTGCAGATTCGCATAACACACTTTCACAATCAATCTGTGGACAAACTATCATGTTCAAATGAACCATTTACGCAAGTTATTGACAAGTAAAGTAAACGAAGGAGAGTTTCAAAATGAAATTCAATAATTTTGCCTTCACAGTAAACTCTTTGAAACAATAAAACCCCAAAACACAGCCTCCTTTACAATTGATATATATTAATTTCCCAAAAAATGGGTATTTGTAGTGAACTATCAACGAACAGGCATGAGTGAAATTCATTCTTGAATTGACCGAACTTCATTGGCTGTTGATTGCAGTTGACAATCAATATTCCCTCTCACGCACACTTATAAATAGACATTTTGGTAGTCTGACGATAATTAACTGTCGTATCCGCCCTCACCAGTTTTTTTCTCTGCTGCTGTGTTGTTACGGCCTGTCAACTAGTAGGGTTTTAGGGTAGTGCAAGCGAACCATTACGTGTTGATTGAATCTGGCGAAATTTCTCCCTTTTGACTGAAATTAAGCACGTTTGCCTCTGTTTTATCTATTCTGTCACGGTATAGTGGAAGGTGGTTGCTAGAAATTCTATTTTGTCGAAATAACGACAGTCTGGAGAGGAAGTGAATCAATTACCCACCTATTTCGGTCTGGTTTGTAGTTGACCTTCACGCTCAGAGTCACACGCGCTGACACGCACACACCCATCAATCGATTATTGATTTTCGTATGAACAATCTAATCCTGTTATCTAGGCTCTATCAACTGACGACATACACAGGAGGGTGATTTACGAAACCGCACATAATCTTCCAACTGGTTTAGTAAAATAACCGGTTTTTCATAATCACATTCGAACGTTAACAAAAGCTAGTTTGACCTTGGAAAATTCCTGGTTCACGCGCTACCAGAGCCACTTCTAAGCATTTTTTCCATTTAAAATTTACTGAAGGATAGAGACGATTTTGGACCTCATCTTGTTCGACATTGTTCTTGTTGGAATTCAAGTAAGGAGGTAGAACATGGTGGAAGATGACCCATTCCGAAGGTTAGCATTCAAAGCCGCATCGCAAATGTTTGAACAGAAACATCAAATTTTCTTCCATGAGAGGTTTCTTTAAATTCTAGACGTGTGGAAGAAAGTTATCGGCAATTTTGGAGGACATATTATTGAATGGGTCTTGTTTCAAATCGGCAAGAACTTGTGCAATCAATCAATAGCGTGGTGATTAAATATTTTACCCGATTTGTGGTTTCATTTCTTTTCCAAAAGAACCGCTGAAACTAATTTTTTTATTATTCCAATTGATCTATTACTTTTAAAATGTAGAAAGTTTAAGATGTTCACTTGAATACAATGTTAATTACAGAATGGATACAAGCTCTAATGCATGTTAATGTGCTTTCATTTTTCTTCAAATTTATGTTCATTTATTTGGTTGGCTGGGTACTAGAAGTTGAGAGGGTCGAAGAACTGAGTTGGAAAATTTCGTGCGTTGGGAAGATCAAATTGTCAGTGCACTTAAACAAACTTTGAATCGGATTAGATAAGTGATCATTCTACGTCAATATCAGTTAAACTTCCAAATTAAACAGTTTGGTTTGTGTTTACTTTCTTTTTTTAACAAGAATTCTTGTCCTGAGTAATAGAAATGCCAACTAATTAGATAAGATGAGGATACAAGCTAGGCGATAACTGGGAAATAAATCTGTTGTGAACATAAATGTAGGCAGTAATAGTTTAAATTTGTAAAAAGGAAAATAGCATCCCGTTAGGGGTTCTAGGAGTCCCCAAGATGGCTCCTTGCCGATTTTCGTCATTATTTACACTAATCACCCACACACGCCACGTAGCGGATGAGTGGGCGCAATACTGAAACCCCGTCCGTGTTAATCAGGTTTCATCCATCAGGCTGACCACTAGCCAATCGCATGAGACGGTTAAAACGAGCACTGGTTTTGTCTTGCATTAGCGCGTGAAGGTCGATTCTAGCGTCAGACAAGGGATCTGGTATTGTTTATCTAAGTGGGTTTCTCTTGGTTACGGTCAAACGTAACAGATCCATAAAAATTAAAACAAAAGAATGCAGTCCATAACAGTTATGATAAAATTGGGAGACATTTTGCGCCACTAAAATTCAATTTTTAGTGCCAAAACTGCCTTTCATTAGCATTGAAGTGATAGTTACTCTGCTTCTTGTAAATCTAAATTTGAAGATAAGTTCCTTAAATATTCCGGGTGTAATTAAGATGTAGTATAGTTTTTCTACCAGTGGTCTTGTAAAAATTTACAGCAAAGAAGCAGTAGTAAATAAAAAAGGAAGAATAGAACTTTGGATGAAGGCCATCACTTATGTGAAAAAAATTTCCCCGCCTCATTCTCGATTGCAGGCAGCCATGGCATCCTAAGTATGTCGTCAGAGTAAATAAATATACCCATTTATCCAAAGCAGCTCTATGACATATTTAAATCTAGTACAACATATTAAGGCATTTTTCATTAAACTAACCCGTTTTAATTGCATACATCACACAGTTTGACTGTTGATTTTACCAAACCAATAGTTAAAAACTTTTTGAATTAGGCGTCATTGAATTCATCACTAATGTATCGATTGCTACTAATGCTTTATCAAGCAAAAAAGACGAATTGAGATATCAGGCAGAATTATAATCATATTTTGTTTACTTATTGTCTACAATTAAGGAATTTTATTCGGTGAATACATATATCTAGTGAGTGGAACGTTAGGGAAATGCTGTAGGTATTGTAACGTAGACATTTAGATAATATGAACTAAAGCGCACGCGGATGCGACCGCACAGTGAAACCCAGGGATGTATGCTTAATTGCAATTCCGAGAAGGCGGGAAACTTTGGGTTGATGACCATCTTAAGAGTTTGTGTAGAGTCATGACTAGTAAAAGTATATTAAAATATACAAAAAATTGTATAAAAACGGATTATTCATATCCAAATCACCGATGTGTTAACCAAAAAATGCTTGTTTAGACGGTTCGTGTCCATGGACAGTGTGGCTACCTTAGTAGCGCGGTCATTTTAGACTCTGTCGTGTGTTTTACCAAATGTCGAGTTTAAAGTGGGCGTTGTTCCGCGTTTTATTTGATCTTTTGGCGATTACTCCATGTAATTTGTATCATTTGTAAATGTTGTGTTGTAGTTATAATTGTGTCAGCTGTCGTCTACACAATGGAACCGTTTCATAGGGGCTATTTCGCAAATGACGAATCATTAAAGTACCCGTATTATCCCTCGACTGTTAAGTCGGTGTATTTATATACTGTAGTACCTATAATTGCGATTTTGATTGTATGTTTCTGTATTTCTTTTCATTCAGTTATTAGATCATCATCACGGAACTTGTTCGAGCGCGCCATTATGGTTTTGCCACTCGTTACAAGCGTATACCTTTGGTATGGATTATAATAATTATTGATTTTGCAGATCATAATTTCTTTGTACAAATTCCTTTATCTATTGGCTCTCGGATATGCTGTAGTTTCGATGTTCGTTCACATTGGGAAGATTGTCATTGGGAGACTGCGCCCAAACTTTTTTGACGTCTGTAATCCAGCAGTAGTTACGGAAACTCGGTTCGGATACATTACAAATTTTGCGTGCTTGAAAAACGATACTCATTTGATTCGAGAGATGAGGTAGGTCTTTTGTACTTTCTGAGTCATTTTTTTCGTGGAGGTACTATACACTCCTAGGCTCTGAATAAACTCTTTCGAAGTACTTAACATAATTTCGACTTTAAGAAGCATAAATTTAGAATTATTTTACCATGGGGACAATAATAATGGCAGCGTTTGTTCAATTTAAGTAGTGTAGAAAGCAATTGGTTTTCCAAATTTTATTCTTACTCTAAAATAACAAGCCTAAAAATAAGCTTCAGTATGTAATATTTGATCCAAATTACGTCGATTTATATATTTATTTTGTGTAAACTAGTATTGGCGAAACAATTTCATCTGACTATTTAATTTTTATCCAAATTTATCTTATAACAAGAACTTCCACCTTAATTATTTAACCTCAGCCGATTTCGGAGTTATTTTTCTAAGCCTGATCTTGTGGGGATAATTTTTGACTTAGAAAACAGTTGTCATGGAGTTAGATGTGTCATCACAAAAGTTGCATCATTGTGATTTCATAGCGTCATGTTCACATCAAGTATTTATGCTAATTTTTTTCATTTCCACAACCTCTGAGTTTCAATCGTCTATCCATTTTCAGGTTATCTTTTCCATCAGGACATTCAGCTTATTCTATGTTTCCAGCAATCTTCATTGTGGTACGTATCAAACATTTTGTTAAAGTATTTTTATGCTTGCTGTCTAGTATCATTAAATTTTCGATCACCAAGTTTTCTCTCTTTGTTTTAAAATTTGTATATTTGTTTAAGACATTCCGCTCAGTTAAATGAAGGTGTTTACACAAATTCCTAGCAATTATAGGTCACGAAAGAACCCGAATTAAGCGTTGCTACTTCTACCTGAACATGTTTCAATAAACATTTTATAATAATTGATGTATAGAATTCAGAGTTTTTAAAATATACTCCGTGACTACCAGCTATAATAATGGCGCGCTTTGATCACGATTTCACATTGCTTACAACGGTTTAGCCATCGCTTGTGTTTCAAATCTACATTCGCCTACTCTGGTTATCTTTGTTTTTACCTGCCTCTCCTGTATGTTTGTTTTCGTAACGGGCTGTGGTGTTTACTCCTATGACCCAACTTAATTTGTATTTTCCCAAAAGTGGTCCCACAATTCGGATAAATCAATCTAATATCTACCTCTTTGACGCATTCTCACGATTAATCCTCGTTCGTTGGCTAACGAAGCAGTGCCTTCATGTTATCAGCGTGGGTGTCATCCTACGTAAGCTGTAATAATCGGAAAATGAGTTTTTCTGTGTAGAAGCAATCGGTGTTTGTATTTCTATTTCTCACGGGCATTTTAACATTTCGGCAGTAGGTCAATTCTTAGCTTCCATTGTAAGGATATTTGCAGAAGAGGCATATTGCCACCCATCTATAATTAATTCATACACAGGCGTGAATTAGTCATTGAATGGAGCTTTGGCAACGTGTGTGAAGTCCTGCGTTCTCATTAATCCCACCAAATTACTTTGAGAGATACAAGTAGGTGAGCGCGTGATTCGATGTGGAGGTAAAATCACTTAAGTAGGGCCTTGCTCTCATCCGAATAAATCAATTACCAAACAAGTACGATGCGGAAGTGACTTCTCTTAAGCACCGCAAAGTCTATTTGATTGGCAGAGAGCGGCGTTTGGTATTTGTTATTCTCATCGATGCACTGAAATCCTGCAATTGTGACGTTAGCAATAGCGCCTTGTTCACGTGCTAACAGATTCGGTTAATTGTGAAATTAGAAGGCACCTTGTTATCACAAACTTTCGCGTTGTCAACAAAAACACGCACGGCTAGCTCCATGTACCTGGTGTTACACGCAAGGTGTGAAATCGTGATACGTACACTGTCTTCATATCCACGCCCACGGTGTAGTTGCCACTACTGACCACCACGCATGACTCATTCTCTCACCACACCAGGCTTTCAAACACCTCCCACACTGACTTGCATTCCACACTTCCCAGATCCTCTGTAAATCTGTAGGAAGTTGGAAGCTGTGGTTAAAACTATAATCTTTTGCCAAAACTGCTGTAAGTCGTTGAATTATTTCAATGTTAATACTCTGACTGTCTTCTCCGCTCCTTCTGTTCTTTGCGTGTGTGACCTGTATTCGTCACGCAGTCGCAATGCCTACATTCGTTCAACCATGATTTGGTCAGTTAAACGCTGGTTTAGTGATTGTTTGCTCCTGTTCGATGCCCTTGGTCTCCATGTTCAGAAGTTGCCACAATCAAACTGGACGCGTTGTAAACACACACACACACACACACACCTATTTAAGGCATCCCGCCCACAATTATTGGTGGAACAGTTGGCGCGCGATATTGTTTTGTGTGTTTACTAGAACTTCCCGTCACACGAAAGTGCCTTTAGAACTCACCTAGTTGCTGGTATAAATCTACCTGGCCCTATCAAAACACACCCTATCACCGCCACCAACGGACGTGTACGCACGACGACCTTGAAGGTGGTTGGTCTAGAGGCGCGGCCACGGAGTCGGCGCGTTCGGCCAAGATTTGCTGCTTAGTGGTTGGTTAAAGGTTTTTTTTTCCTCCGGCACTCCATTTTAGGTTTATCTTCACTACCGGATGCCGCGCATCAGTATGGGTTCGGTGCTGCAGGCGTTTGTGCAGACCGCAGCTGTGACCGCCGCGTTCTACGTCGGATTGACTCGGGTGACCGACAACAAGCACCACTGGACAGACGTGCTTGCTGGCATGCTTCTTGGCGCTGCTGTTGGCATCTTCTCGGTAAGTCACCCCTCGCCCTAGGTGACCAATCGCCGAGGCGTGGAGGCGGCGTCGAGGTTCTTGAGGCGTGCATCGGCCCCATGATTGAGACTGTGGTGTTGTTGACTTACCACAGTTTCGCTCGTGATTCAATAACGTGATCTGTGCTGCGGACAGCAGTCACTGCTTTAAAACAACCAGTAATTCTGCTGATACGGTCAATTTCTGGTCAGATCAGGTCAATCTGCTGATTTCAGTTCAACAGAGTAAACAAACAATGCCTTCTGGCATTGTAAAGGATAGTATCTGATGAAGGTGAAAGGTGATGTGTTAGGTCATTGCAAAAGGCGTGTGGAAATTAATGGGGCTAAGACATCTTAATTCCACGAGTGACTCACACATGCGGTCAAGGTTTGTGTGAAAATCCGGATCTTGCAGACTCCTGTACAGCCTGGTCTGAAATCGCATAATTCACATAACGGCATGCTTAAACCTGTAGAACAGAAGGTACATGAAATGAATGTGCAAGTAGGCTTATTTGTATACCTCTCTTTAGCAGAACATTATTCTGGAATTTGTGTTGTCGTTGCAATTAACCTCTCTTGCATCTCCATGGGAACGCCTCTTTGTTTACTCACTATCAATTTAAAACAAAACAATATGTTTTGGGTTTAAATACTCAGGGGATGTAACCAAGCTGGTTTGAACGGGCAATTGACTGCCAAGTTATCTGGGGATTTAACCTGAAATTGTTTTCGAACTTGCGAAGATTAATTCCTTAAAGGGAGACAGCAATGCTACTCCTCGCGTCCGTGTTTAAAAAAATCTGACATTTGTTTCACTAACGTCATTATCTCCTCAGGTCATTCGTTTTTACTAAACTGAGACACATAGTAGACAGGAATCCTCACGTTAAAGAGATGTATCCGCTTAATTTGTTCGGGAAATTATGCAGCCGGTAGCAAATTTAACTTGCGGAAGAGTTCAATCAAATAGAATCATTGTTTAAAATAGCCGATTTCCTTTTTCGTAGTTTGAATTCAGACTTTTGTGATCATGCTGAATGCCTAATCATGCTCGTTAAAAACCAACGGAAACACGGCAGCTTTGGACATTGTCAAACCCTTACTCCGCTAAACCAATCACAGTTTTTCCGGCATTGTCAACCGAGTCCATGCCAAAAGTCATTTTTCCTCTTTCAGTCAGTTGGACCTGATTGATCTCTCTAAAAATGACTACTTGAAAAATCACACTTTAAGGTACTTGAAACAGCCCACGCATCACGACTTGTGCCGATCCGTTTGTTTAAATAAACACAGCATCTTCAAGTGACCTTGACAAGGTGACCGTATTTGCGAATTCGTCGTTCGTCTTGGATACGATCGATAAAACTGTGACTAAGTTATGGCGACCTGTGATTGGCGCATACTCCTCCCCCCTTCCAAAGCCCGAGTGTCGCCTCAACACCACGACCATCAGATGCTGCACTCATCTCAACGCACGCGTTTGTCCAACTTGTGAACGAATCAACTTTGTCCAACCCGAATCCAACCATTTGCGTGTTTTGCTTATAGTGACGTAAAGGGGGAAGTCGTGCCCAGCTAAATTCTTGTTCCCCGTTCGACAAGATGCACTCTACCAGCTCACGCAAAGCTGCCATCTACAGAAATGCAATCATACGTTGTTATTTGGCGCCGTCGTAACCATGAAATATCTTTTTTTTACTTCGAAAATGCATTTAGATAGTGCCGTAATTAAATATTTGTCCCTCTATGTCTGTGTGTGCGTGTTTATGCCAAAGAAGAACTCATAGAATTCTCGTTTTGTGGTGTCACATGTTGTGCTATCCAAGTGACTAATGACTGCTACGTCGCGTGTCGGATTGTGCACGGTAGTCTTGCCAATTGAAAAAGGAAGTTCTTGTCGTGATGTCGCCTCCACCTTTTAAACGTATGTGAATCAACAACGCAGTCTGGTCCAGCGTAGTAAATTTCAATGCAACTGCGAATTGCGCCCAAAATTTCGTGATTGGACATTAAATGTTGCACAGGTGGACACTCCGCCGTCCCATTGGACCGTTCGATTGTGTTATCTAGCGTGGAGAATCCAGGATTTATTAGTTATCGCGGTGTCCTATTCCATGAAGGCAGTGCTAAACCCACAAATAAATGTTTTTTTTTGGAGATCACAACAGGGATTGAGCGTGATGTTCGAAATTTAAATTAACCAATCAGAGCTTGCTATGAATTCGGCTGGTTCGCTAATTCTGGCTTAAGCACTCTAGGTCGAGGTTTTTAAATTGCTTGTCCAGATCATACAACACAAGTACCCGGAAAGACTAAGAAGACCGGAGATGGTGGAGACACAACCGTCTACCAGACGGCTCAATACTGTACAAAAAAAGTCGTGTCTGATTGGCTGAGGTTGTCGACCAACACAGTCTGAGTAAACTACCGATTTGTGAGATGATTGGTCCACGTAGCAGGTGAGGTGCGTGTGTAGAGGTGTATAAACAGATGGTTCCAATTCAGTGTGGAAAAGCCGTGAGTCTGAATGTGTGACGACAGGCTTGATTGGTGTGAAGCAGCACCGTCCACTACAAGAGCCTTACTCCAGCCAACTCTCTGGAAGCATTCTTTACAAGCACATCTAGAACTTGTCATTCAACAAAGGGGATAAAACATCAATCTTCCACGCGTAGACGTAATGACTACTGCCATCATGACCTCAAATCTTCATCCACTCTGCCGAATGTGCTCTGATTTCGTTTGCATTTCAGGTGCGCTATGCAACTGACGTCCACGAATTCGACACAGCTGAGCAATACTAGATGGCTCCCTCGTCTATCGCCAGGTCGAAGAGCCCACTGCCCCTCTCCAAGCTGTTTTTACTCACTTTTACCGTCATTAATCAGGCTGTGCTGTTTCTTGTGCATGGAATCATGCTGCCTCTGGCAAATATTGAACAGATCTTTAATTGTGTATTTTGGGGAGGCTAACAGGCCTTCTTTCCACCAAATAACAGATTATTTGCTTTTGATTGTTTACTCTTGAACACTAACTTCTAGTTTGGTTGGTTAAAATGACCCATTTTTTCCCCTGTTGGAATGGTGTAAATTGATAACATTTCTCTGCTCAATTGTGCGAAATGAATTCGTAAAACCTCAAATTTAAACGATTGAAGTCGCCACATCTCAGGTTGTCCACGAATACGTAATTTACCCCGATCCCAACAGATTGCGCCGAGTAATAGGCAGGATTAGGCAAATCTACCGAGTGAGAAATTTTACTCGATTCTTTGTTGAACGACATTATAAACTTTTCTACTATTTAGCGTGTTTTGTTTGTCCTAATTTGGGGAAGGATTCTGGCGGATTGGAACTTAGTAAAATGGGATTCTGGGTTCTCATTTCATCGGTAAATTTCAGACGACTCTGTGGGCACACACTACGTGTTGAAAAGTTCAGATTTTCGTAGATTGCAAGCTACATTTTCTCTAATAAAAATTCCGAGACCTTTGCATTGTGCTGATCTCTTCCGAATCTTCTAAACTGAACTAGACTTGGCGCGCAAAAGACCCATGCCGTCAAATAAGTCGTCACATTTGTCTAATCTTGGATTTCGGCTGCGCGCGACCTCGCAGAGCTTTGTAGTAGGTTCGTGTTGGATGATGATGATGATGATGTCAGGTCAGATGCCTTTGTAGATCACAAAGCAGACAAAAAACAGGTGGATGCACACATCAGCGGCACTCAGTGAAAAAAAAAGAAATAACGTGAAACACACTCATCGTGTTGGGTAAATAATGTGAGGTTATGGTGTGCGGTCTCGACCAGCTATCGCGGTGAATGCGGTGCGTTCTTGGCAGTCACACTTCCAGTTTATCGACCGAGAGCTTCGAACTAGGTCCGAAACTTCGACCCCGACATCCAAGGGACAGTAGACTTTGACAGGTGAATATGAATCATTCTGAGTTCCCTGTCTATCGATTTATGAAGATGGACGAGGCAAACCCCATAATGGTTAAGAGCACGGAACCCACCGGAAATTTGCTAGTATGTCATCTAGTCACCAGCCACCCTGCCTCAGGAATGCCAGGAGGTTGGTGTGGGCCCCGACATGTAGCCCCAAACCACGTCAAGGTCAAAGAGTTAAGTCCAGGTCGATAGCGCTAACTTGAGTACTCGCGACGACTTCGAGGACAGGAGAGGGCAAGACACAACCGCTTGCTAGATATATCAGTACAGTCTGGGTGACGGTCGGATAAATGTAACAAGCAGCGTGGGGTGGTCCACGCACACAGGGGTGTATGAGCAGAAGATCGATAGGGACAGAGTGGAAGTGAGATCAGGTTACCATCCGCATTCATGCCTTCAAAGGTCAAGCTTCTAACCGGGCTATATCGCTACTACCTTTGTTGGTAGTTCTGGCTACCAGTAGGCCTACCTGAGATGTGCGGAAGCGGCTAGATAAAGATCGAGACCCTATCGAATTCGGCCTTACTCATCTTTTTTCTGGTCTCCGCACATCATTCGTCACCGTAAACCTCCTCTAAGTATGCGGATATCGACACCACGAGAATCTTCTATAGTCTGCATTCGTTTGGACGCTGGATAGGGGGGGCATTCTGTTTACTAAGAAAACCGTTTTCATGGCAAAATACTAAAGGTGGATGCAAGTTTGGCGTCGCCACCGTTTTCAAACACTAAATTCGTTCGACTTGTTCCCACAAAACATCCGATATTGACTCAATTCCGGCGAGTAATCAATGGTGGCTAATTAGTGTGGCATTTTTGCTAATAATCGAGTTCGGATTGGAGAAATCCCCTGGTCTATCACGTGAATTTGATTGAATATTGCGTCATTCCTAGTTGCCTCTGTAATTCAGGTCTAAGTAAGAGGTGACGGACCCAGATGACGTGAGGAAAGACCAGATCTGCCTCCTGCGGGCCATTGAGAAACAACTGCGCTCGAACACGCTCGATAAATCGTCAGGTCGCTAAAACTTGTTCCACCAGCTTGTCCTTTTCATGTTGACACAACCTCACCGAGCCCAAATCGACCTCGAGACAGATCAGAATCTAGTGATGCATTGAGGACGCAACGTCCTCTTTTACCAAATTCATACAGTCAGTTGATCGAGTTGACTTCCCTTCGAGCATCAAACTACTGGAACAAGCGATACAAACACCAACGCTTCGACAAGCGCCATGGAATCATCCAATCCGAACCACCCTGTGCAAGCTACGACCCCCGTTGATAGAACAAGGTGACTCGAATTGCCATTTTTAGTATTCGCACGAGAAAAGAAACAGAACATGAACCAACGCGCGAGAGAGAGAGATAGAGAGAGAGAATGCAAGTGCTGATGAGCTAGTAATCACTGTGGCGGTCGCTGACCGTACATGCCGAACATCGAAGGGGGAGGAGGGGGAGGCGTGGCGCCTGCGAACTGGCTAGACGGCAGCCCGCCGAGCTGGAGGGGCTGCATCGGAGGCGGGGGAGGCGGCTGCAGTGGGGGCGGCGCCGGTCCTCCCAGGTGCATCGACATTTGTCCTCCCATCGACGGGAAACCCATCGATCCGGGTCCGGGCGGCGGGGGAACCGACATCCCCGACCCGCCCGCCGCCGCCGCCGCGGAGGTGGTTGTGGGGAAACGCTGACCCGGCAGAGGCATCGGCGGAGGTGGCACCATGCTGCTCGCGGTGCTCATCATCATCGGCGTGAACTGGCTAACCGGCTAAAATTGCAGACCAGATTTGTGTTGAGCTGATTGTTGCGGGCAGAAGAGAAACCAAACGCACACGGACTGAGAGAGGTGGACTACGACACTGGCATTTCAACGAATTAACAAACTCCACAAATTGGCTTCAAATCTTCTAAACGAGTGATTTGGCTGCACCGATCTCGTTAAGCAGAAAGCGACCGCAAGACATCCACGTGTAGGTCAAAGGTCAACTACGAAACAGCCTGGTGTCCTATGGTGGTGAGGCTCGCTACCTGCACTCTGACGATTGGTTTTGTGATGAAACAAAACACTTGTTAACGCCGGTCGCGCTAGGGGCTGCACTCGATGTTTATTTACGAATACTGCTAGTCAATTGTTTGTTTGTGCATGGGACATTTAAGTCACACACACACACACACGCACACCCACACACAGACGAGACGTGAAACAGCGCCTAAGTCCAATTATGACCAATCATGTGGCACCGAGGTGAACGGCGTCAAATCCGAGGCATTGTAGGGGGCAGTTAATCTGTCCAAGTTATCCACGAAACCCGCATGATTGAAACCAACGCCTGAAGCTCCCCCCACTGTGGGAAATTGAAAGTCAACAAGGCGTGTCGCTTTTGGTGCGCCCGTGTGTGAGCGCGACTAATAGCGCTCCCGCCGCACCAGTGAAGTCGTTGAGGAAAAAGTGGCCAGACAGCGCACATCTCGAGGCAGTTGGGAGAGCAAAAAACGCCGGGACGACTTACTGGATGTAGCGGTGGCGGCGTTGCGACCGCAGGCGGCTGAGGAACGGGCTTCGCGGACAACTGCGACGGAACAGCCGACGGGAAGGCGGCCTGTGGTACGCTGAGAGGCGGCAGGTTCGTTGTCGGCAACAGTGCCGGCTGCTGCGACGCTGAATGCTGTGGCGGCGGCGGTGGTGGCGGCTGAGGCGGTGCAGGTCCGCCGCTCAGGGGCGGAGGCGACGCGACGCTCGTGGGCGCCGGCTGAGAAAAGTGGCTCATCCCGGGACCGCCCATTTGAAGGGGGGGCGGTGGTGGCGCCGACGTTGAGTCAACGCTCTGCAACATAAAAAAACACGCGAGAGTGGGGTGGTGATTAGGCGCTAAAAACGCAAACTTACAAAGGAAACCACCACCAACAATGTGACACGCGGAGTCTGATAGCATCCACTCACTACCATTGCACCAGTTGAGCGCGACTACATTTCAACTACTGAATAGGTACGAAAGTGTAAACCTCCCCATCTTTTCGGTAGCGATTTTGAGGCAATCAGTAGGTTTCACAAAGTGCTTCGATAATACCACGAACAGGATTGCTTCGGCCACCGATGGACTAAAACGCCGACCTGAGGAACGTTTAATTTATCACATTTCCGCCGAAAATTGTATTCAACTTGCCTGTTTTGCAACCACCTAGTGCAATAGGACAAATAAACGAGGAAATTGGGACAAAGGCGGCACGAGGGTCACTCACAAGGCCTGTTAACGTGGGTACACCTCATTCCATAAAGGGAAAAAAAAGTTGTCTTGAAAAAACTTAGATGGATATATGCAAACTTGTCTATGTGTACGCAGGATTCGTGGTTAACAGAGGACTCCGCAAAACGATTTGAAACGGCCTTTGTGTTGTTTTTGAAGATGCCCGCAGAATGAGTGGAATTTGGGTTATGAAATGACAGATTTTTTGCCTTTACGAAGGGGCCACAAGGACCCTAGTTGATGTCGAAGTCTGCAAAGCTATATTTAATCGCGATAGCTTCAGCCTGTTTTACTCGAGCTGCTTCATCACGCCAATGCACGGCTGGTTCCAGCAAATGTAACGTTTACCCCCAGAAGTGGAGGGAATATCGGCTGCGGCAGCGTTGAGGCATTTCCTCAAAGGATGGAAATGGTTATTGATGACATGGGTTTTGAATGTGGAACTCCCACATCCACACGCAAGCCCATTAGGGGAACATTAGATTTGCGTGTTTTGGCGGCGCATCCAAATCACGTCTTTGCAACAGACGTGCACCACTACATCCTAAAAGCAACCCTCCCGGCATTAAAATGCGGCTTCGAAGCTCTTTGATGCTTTTCTAAACCAAAAATAACGCAGCTGACTTCTAAAAATCAAATTATTCCCACACGATTTAGGTATCAGTGGGTTTGCATGGGTCTATAGCGATAAACACCCACGGTCTGCACCCCGTTGACACAGTTAGTGCATCATCATTTTCCCTGAGGTGAACCAAGCAGTGGGATCGGTTGGCTTCAGTGATGTATGGCTAGTCCTGACCAATCACTTGGTGAAGAAGGAAAAAAACGGTTTCAAATGTTTGATTCGGTATTGAATTTATCCCAACGCGAAATTACCACCTACACGGAGATGGATGAACAGACTACGGAGTTGGAAACCAAGCAAGTCTACGTGATTTGACAGAAGTTAAAGGGACAGAGCGAACGTTGACAACTTGACTAAGGAAAGTAGCAGCGACTCGTGTGCGAGGCGCTACGGACAGATGGTGCATGAGACACCAAGTCGCGCATGGCCGTTTTTGATTAGACACCCAGAAACGTAACTGCACTGGAGTTGAAAACACACACACACGCACGCGCGCGCACACACCCCACGGACACACACGAGTCAACGCGTATCAGACGGCCACGGACAGAATTTATCTGCCCCGTGACGCGCACAAGAGCCTGCAGTTGAGAGGCGATTAACACCTGTGCGAATTGCATGTTTGCACTGTAGAACAAGCAAGGATCAAGCACAGTTAGGACGCACGCGCACAACGGCGGAAAACAATGAACTCTGCGAATAAAAGGACTAGTCCCCATTTGTCTACTGCGCCGAGGGCCTATTAAGGGAGTCGATTGAGTTAGATAATCGCCAATTGTGTGTGTGTGAAGATGAACTAGGTGATTTCGTGGAACACCATGAACTGCGTCTCGAAGCTGCTTTATGAGGAAATCAATGATGAAGTTTAACGGTTTGCGGGTCGCCCGTGTTCGAGCCCCGCCGCAGTCTCTTTACCCTACTGTACAAAAGATCAATGAGTCAAATAGGTGTTTCAAACATAGGCTGTCGGTAATTGCAAGATGATAATAACTTTGCGCGTGGTAGTCATCATAGAAGCACGTAAAGCGCAACACGACGCAGCACCGTGCGCACTTTGTGAGACGCATGACCGCCTCGAAAAGGTTAGCAACAAGCAGGGCTGGTTTACATTTGCGTACTTAGCCATTGGTTGAAATGTGGTCGCGCTCAAATAATATAACTGCGGCGAATGGATTTGCAAAACATTCAACGAGATTAAACTGATACCCGAGAACCTGATCCCGGGGGCAAATCCCTGATTAAAGTGTTGACGATCCCCACACAAGTCAACCAAACATGCTTTACATCACAGGTTAAATGGATGGTACTTAACGAGAAACAGTAGTATAGTTTTGCATGAAATTTTCACATACCGGTGAAGGCCGGAACGCAGAGGTGGGTGGTTCGGATGGTCGCGAAAACGCCGGTGGCGGCTCAACGGATTGACCCAAGGTGACATTTGCGAAATTCTGCGACAGAGACGAGGCCAAACTCGCCGGCGTGGCCGAAGGCCCCGGTGGACAGACGTGAGATGTGGTCGGCGGCACATCGGATGCAAAAGGTCTGGGAGGCATGGCGTTACTGCTCGCGGGAAGCTCTGGTTTCTTAAAAAAGACGTCAAAACATCTACAGATGACAGTATTGCCACTACTGTGAAAGCGGATTGATAAGAGGATCTTTTTGTGTGACAATTACAATGTAGGATATTAAACGGCTAGCTAGGAAACACAAGAAAACATTTCAAAATTTTAAAAGTAGTAATTATTTTGCTACACGAGTAAGTATCTGAAAAATGCCTTGCGGCAGTTAACACCATAGCGCTAACACGGCAGAAGTCGTAAAAGTTGAATGCACCATGCGGATACAATTGACAAACTTTAAATTAAATTAAACATTAGTAATTCGAATGGTTACACGTAGCTAACCTCTGTAGGGCAAGAATCACCAGCGTTCGCGGATTTCTTAGTTGGCTCCAGCTTCTGATGTAAAATAAAGTTGTCTAATTTTTCAGCGAGCATATTGAAGTCATCACGAAGACGCCTAAGCTCCATAATAACGGCTTTTCGACCACATGTGCCAGGAACATCAGCGTCCGAGTGATTGGGGAGTTCTTCAACAGACGCTTCTTCGGTTGGCGATGTGGACTCCTGTGGAACTAAAACGCATTTCGAGGAAGGAAGGTTGTAAAAAATATGAAGTTATCTGAATGGGCAACACTAGAATAATAAAAAAAGTGGATTAAAAATATGGTGCCAAGGTGTGCAATACAGGCCACAACTCCCTATGGGTTCAACAGGAGTGCCAGAGAATGAAACTGATAAATCAGGTTTTTAATGGCTAAAAGCTCGACTTTGCATGAGACAAACAAAGTTAGCAACCACTAACTATGACTGTAATAAATTTCGCCAATTTAATTCAAAAGCCGTGTGGCATTCTTATGCACAAAAAATCGCCAATAAGCTTACCAAATAATTTTAGACGCAAAACCTTATGATTGTGGATGGCATAGGATAAGTCGAATTCTTCTGCAATTGTAACGTAATCATCATCTAAAAACCGTTATGCAAGTTTTGTCATGTACCTTGATCCTTGTACTTGATGATAAAATTATCGATGCCATCAAGCTTCGGTTTGAATACGCGTTGCATCATTAATATGAGTTCGTCATAGGTCAGTTCTTCATTATGAATAAGAATCCTTCTTATGTCATCGTGTAATTGGGCCTTAATAACCAGCCTCCCTGCGAACTCAGCATCACTTCGCATTGTCGATAAAGACATGACCGACGTCAAAACTGAAGTGTTGGCGCAGTTTCAGGGAAAGCGCTCGCATCAAAAAAACGATAAAACAAATTTAAAATTTATTTTTCCAAAACCAGATATGTTGTGTTTATAATTTTGTGTTAAAATACGTACCTAATTACTTTTAATTTGTGCATTACTAAAAAAATAAGCTAAATTGTACTTTTTGTTATGACTGAATACCAAATCATCCGAGCAATAAAATGGCGAAACAAAAAGTTTAACCATCAAGAATCAAAACCACAGACACAAAAGCTTAAATCACAATTTAATTGTTTTGTTTGGCTATAGTTATAAGCTTAAGACTTAAAAAAGAACCGT
Source organism: Mesocestoides corti (assembly GCA_900604375.1). NCBI lineage: Eukaryota > Metazoa > Platyhelminthes > Cestoda > Cyclophyllidea > Mesocestoididae > Mesocestoides > Mesocestoides corti. The sequence goes on from UXSR01000246.1 coordinate 44,697, forward strand.
TACCGTTACCGGATATTTAAATACAATAAATCAAAGAAAATACTGGATATTTTTTGACTATCAAAGCTTAGCCTCAATTCATCTGATTAATTTAACCACACAATACTTTTACATTTTCACTTTCATATAGAAATATGCTTCAATCATTACGTATTGAAGTAATAAATTTAACATTGTCTGACTGGAAATTTTCCTACGTTCATATTAGCCTAAATTTTTGAAGTGTATGTTTTGTGGAGTGTTATGTTTTTCATAGTATAGCTGCTGTCTATTATATTCATGAATTTGTATTCACTTAGATTTTAACTCATCTAATTCATTTTTTAATCGTGTTTAACACTTGACTTCAAAGCGCCCTTAAAAATGTCTAGAATGCACTTGTGCTTTGCGATTTATTCAGTAATATTTTTATATTTTATCTACTTAGAGTTCTAAAGTAAAAATGGCCACCAATGTAAGAATTCAACATGGATCACAAAATTAACACATAATAAAGTTAAATGGTTTTTAGTGCCTGGATTGAAATCGTGGAAAATATGCTCTTTTTATTAATTCTCCAAGATCGGTCATTTAAATGTATTTTAGGTATTAAAATTTAAAAGCCATTTTCAAAGAAATGCTATCCTTAACTAAAAAATTGTTAATAATGCAATTAGGACAAAAGACTAAACATTAAACACAGAGATGTTCTAAAATGCTAACTTTTTTGATGGGATCCAAACCTAAACTGAATTAACTCTGAAATTAGGATCGTAACAGACTATATTAACCTATTTGACGTTATCACGTATTATGAAGTTATAACTTTCGTGATCTCAAATTGGGAAAAATTTTGCAAACAAAATTGGCTAACGTAGGTGCTAATTCGATGATGACCAAAGTGATCGGGTAAATTTAGCGAGCATCGGTCAATTACAAAATTTATCTGTGAAAAATACGAATGCTCTTTTGACTTTCAAAAAGGATTTTTTTACACGCCGTTGCCACGTATTTGGCGGCAGCATCAGAGGAACTTAATGTAAACTGCAAATTTAATTTCCGCTGCTACTGCATTGATGCTATGAACCAGGTCTGCAGAAATTTACGGGAAGCCCAATAGACATGTCAAGTTATATTTAGAATTGTAATATTAACTGGAATATTTTTTGGGAAATATGCATACTTTAAGATGAACGCGAACGATCGTTCTTGAAGTGTATCCATTGAAAAAAAATGATATTTAATTCTTGAAATCTTTTTAATGACTATCAGCTTTTAAAAGACTTAACAGACGTACTATGCGATTTGAGTTGTTGCGAAATCGACAGTAATTTTGCTGCCAGAAAATTTTACAAATCAAAATCCTAATATCAAGATTACTTCTATCGTCACTGCTTTTAATCTTTGGCTAATACTCAATAAGTCTCTCGTTAAACGAAACCGCTATTCTTTAATACATTCATTGAAAACCAGCCAAAGTGCTTAAATTTATGATTTTGATTTGACCACTTGAAAAAAACTGGGAAAGTGACATATCTCATTTTGACATTACAACAAAAACGAATTCCTTATAAGCAGATCCCAAAAATATGTCGCTGAAAATGAAAAATTACTAATGGGTTCTCATTATCTGTCATGCTTGAGCCATTCAAAATACACGACCCAATATGCACCAAAATCAAGTTGTACAGAATTAAGTGACTTTTATGCCTCGGCCATAAGACCTTGATTATTTTTATCATGTGTTAGTGCAATGTGTAACAGAGCTGCAAAATATCAGAAAATAAGCTGAGTGGGTCATGTTAGCAAATTGATCTAATATCAATTAACAATTACCGTTCTCATCCATATTTGAGTGGTGAGACGCCAGATAAGTTTTGCATTTATTATCGCCTGTCCTTTACATGTTTTCAGTTTGTTGCCGATTATTAACTAATAGTGTTGCTGAAAAGTGAGTTATAAATCACTAAATTTGGGAATCTACCCGATTAATGATTTTAATTTAATAAAAATTTTAAAGATGGCAAAAATACGCTCACCATTAGTTGTTGATATTCACTCTCGCGTACATTTTCAAGTAGACATTTTGGTGGTCTGGCTTAAAGAACATTCATAAATACTGACGCTAGTCTTGGCATTGTAGTCGGTTTGTTATTTATTGTAACGGGTAAAATTGAATAATACTGCAAGGAACTTCTGTAACAAAAAGCTTTAGCCTTATTAGGGATTCAAAACATGGGCTTATAGAGTTAGGACTCTGTCATGAACACTCAAGCCAATCTTATCTAAAAAATGCTCACCATGCATTGACATTGTATTTCACATTTTTTAGGTCATAATCGACATATTTTATCCCATGTACACTTTGAAAAATACTAGGTGCCTAATGGGACACAGCAAAACTAGAATATGTTCACAAAAAAACCCATTATTTGGGTTACAATAACTAGAGTGATATTTTGCCTTTTGACCAAACTTTTGTAAGTTAAACATCAACGAGTACATATTTTTGATAAGACATAATAATTATTCGTAACATTTGAGCAAGATTTATTTCTTTAGAATATTTTACTAATTTATCTTCAAAGTGTTTTAACTCATAAAGTGGACTTCGAGTTTTAAGGTTACTGAACAATGCATCACTTTCAATCTGTGAGTGAGCGAAATGGGATCTTACGAGGAAGCTCTGTCTGTTGCCAATTTCATCAAGTCGAAGGTGTCTGTGGAACCGAAGATAGGCATCGTCTGTGGTTCTGGTCTTGGTACCTTAGCCGAAACCGTCACTGATGCAGTCGTGGTGAAGTATTCTGAAATAAAGGAATTTCCCAAGAACACCGGTAGGCTATTACGTTACTTTATTCTCAGTTGTTGGACATGCTGGAAACCTTGTTTTTGGAAAACTCGCTGGCAAGGATGTTGTTGTTATGCAAGGGAGATTTCACCCTTATGAAGGTTTTGAAATGTCGAAGGTATGATTAAATTTTCTTGCATTTCGTAAGGTTACTCTTCCGATACGAGTCATGAAACTCCTTGGTGTTGAACATCTTATCCTTACCAATGCTGCTGGATCGCTTAATCCGGAATATAATGTTGGAGATATTATGATTATCAAAGACCACATTAGTTTGCTCTCATTGACTGGAAAAAGTCCTCTTGCCGGGCCGAATGACGACAGGTTTGATTTATAGCGCAACTAAAGTACCGTCTAGATTTGGACCACGATTCCCGTCAATGTGCAATGCATACCCAAAACAAATGAGAAACACTGTCAAGGAAATCGCAAAGCAACTAGGCGTCGATCACTTTGTCCGAGAAGGTGTCTACGTAGCTCAGTTTGGACCTGCATATGAAACACCCGCTGAATCTCGTTTCTTGCTGAAGGTTGGTGCGGACGCTGCAGGTTCGAAGTATTTTTTTCAGTCATTCTCTCTTAGGAATGAGCACTGTTCATGAATCCACTGTCGCAAATCACGCCGGCATGAAAGTCTTCGCAATGTCTTTGATCACCAACAAAATATTGCTTGACGAGAGCGTTGAGGCTACGTGCTGCCATGAAGAAGTTTTGGAAATGAGTGCTAAACGATCGGAAACCATGAAGGCATTGGTAACGAAATTAGTTGAAACTTTGTAAACTCGTTAAAGCTTTTTTCACTATTAGCAAATAAATTTACTGTGCAATATACCTTTTAGTTTTTCTTGCGGTGTTCAATCAAATTTGCTTCAAGAATGAAGTCGTCCTAGCTTGAATGTATCACGCAAAGGCAATACCACTTAACATTTGATGGTGCATATTTGTTAAAAGTTGTCATATTTACAAAACAGTGAAATAGGCCAGACGTACATAGTAAACGAGTACCATTAAATTTGGTCTTCGTCGAAGAAGTTGACAGATATGTGAATGGGTGTAAACCTGCAACACGTGACGGTTATTCAACGTGTTCTATTGAACTCAGTCGCACGCCAGAATGCCAAATTCTATTTTTCCAGTTCTAAGACTAAGTATCAGAGGGTTAAACTCTTTATCGCCTGATTACTTCGGTGATTCGGTACTGTCCGTTGCGACTATTGCAACTGCATTGCTTCTTCAAACTTAAAATCCTAATTTAATGTCAAAGGATTATAGCAGTGAGTATTTCAAGTCATAATCGGCATTACTATAGGAATGAATCATTATCTGTGTGCACGTTACTCTGTGGACCAGAATTCATGAACAGAAAGCTAGTTCGACATTAAAATTGCAGTTGTTTCGATTCGGGTTCACCGAAATTGGAAACCACCTTCAATAAGATTTACGTGAACGGCCTATGTAGACTGTCTTCAGGGGTCAACACAATGTCAGATCAATTTCCCAAGGAGAACGTGTTTCATCCTTAGATCCTGTACACAGTTGGGTTTGGGGAAGCTTCACTATTAGTTACCCAGAATTGAACTCGCTTGTTGCGCTGACATAACTGACACGTTAACTAAACCTTGTCTATTTGGTTCCCAATGGATAAGCCTACTTATTCGGATATTTTTAGACAAAATGATCGTTTTGCTTTACCAGCATTGCTGAATATGATTTTTCAGCAATTGTTATTCAAAATTGAGCAAAACTTTTATTCACGAATTTCGGCCCCCGTTCTAAGGGTGAGTCACAACTGAAAGTTTGCCTACGGTGAATCAGATCGGACAATCGTCAGCTCTTTCGCTTCTGCTGCCATTCCACTATCGGATTAAGCAAACTGAAATCTGATTGGCTAAGTTGCTTGCTTACTTTGGGACCTGAAACCGTCTTCAACGCTCAGCCTTCCCACGCCTACACATATGCCCTTAAATTCATCTTAATTTCTCCCACGCACAACCTCTAATCCACCAAGTGGTAGTCTTTAATGGATTTTTATTGGCTACTTCTCAGGATCGCATTCGCCGTTATGCAGAAATGACCAATAGGAGAGCGCGGTCATTCCTTTACCAATGGGTTGCTGTCATTCTAGAATCTCGACAACCAAGGCGTAGTAAAAGATGGAACAGCTTTCTTCCAAGCTACTGACTTCACATTTCTAAACTGACTATTTATGTTAACATTCTTCTGATTTCAGTTGTTTGTAAGCATCCAAAGGTTGCCTTCGTAGGTTTCAAACTTTACTCGTGCTAAGAGTTCTACGTCATAGACAACGAATGTTAAATGCTTTGTTGAAGTAGTCCACATCTGAAATATGGTACCCCTCTCCGCGTGATTGCGAGAACACAATTTCCCCAGTAAGCAAAAGGCGTCTGTCAACTCCCCGCGAATGACTAAGCCGGCTGAGTAACCAGCCTCTAGGGCGAAAACGTGTCAACTGATCCCTCCAAACGAACGCGACTTCGTTGTTGGCGTGAAAACGCAGCCAAATTTAAACCTGTGACAGAAAGTAAACTGTCTCCATCCGTCCAATCTAAAACAGGTCGATTAGATGTAGGTATTGGTTAAAATAAAAGGCTATTCAGATTTCTGTTACACATAGAACGCCGAAACCGACGTCAAAGTCCGTTTATTCAACAGGTTGTCAGAACAATCAAGTGTAACGCTTCACAACCACCACGGTCTACTGAGTAATGTCATTATTGGGCCATTAGTGTCGTCCGTTTTTAGGTCCTAAACGAGAACTCCAACTAAAAACCGACGCCAGAATGGAGAGGGCTCGTAAACTGGGCAGATATGTGTTCGCGAACGCAAACACATGCCGCTTATATGAACATTTCTGGCGGATATGTCTCCCACTTCTCCATCTCTCAAAGCTGGGCGACGTGGCGAATGCTTTTGCCACGTGGCGTAGCGCATATGGTATGTCCGTTGACTGGGCGCAGTTGTAGTGACCTTCGCATCAAACTGCATTTTCATTGGCTCATCCAAGTGTTTACCCAAAATAACTAAACTGAATTCAATAGTTTGGTTAGTGGATGAGCCTACACTATCCAGGTCGATTGCAACTATCATTGATACAAAAAGGCTCCTGTTATTGGGGTTTGGATGTGCTGTGGTTGTTACTATGATCTGGAGAAAGACGGGTGGGCCAGATATTGAGGTAAAACGTCTACATGCAGAGGTAGTGGACGGGACGTGGCAAACCCGGGCGTTAAGAGTCAGCTCACAGGGGCATCGTGTGAGCGATAATCACGTGACATGTGACCGGGCGACCGACTAGGGTCATGTGATTGGACAGAATGTGAGGACAGCATTCGTCAGCAGCTTCTTGCCTTTGGACTTGAATTCAAGTTAGATTTACTCGTTGTAATCCGCGTTGGTGGCAAATTCCGTACCTTGCTGGTTCAATTTACCCCGATCACTCAATTTCAAACATGTCTGACTCATCCACATCTTCCTTTCATCTCCTTAAACCCCAAATTTTCTAACCAAGTATCATCCCCACACTCACAAAGCAGGATTTATAGGCCAACTTGTCGAGCCAATCTTGCTAAATTCTATGGAAAATTAAAATCAGTTTCGGGTAAATTATTTGAAACCAATTAAAGACGCCGCGTATACCGCCATAGTGGACGTACACGGCAATGCGTATACAATCGGACTGATCTGGCGAATTGGTCTTACAAGCTGTTCCAGTCTGAATAGCAGTAACTTGGACACCCGAGTGTGGATAATTATAAAGCAGCACATCGTTATCCAGTGTTGGTGTGAGTTTGAGGCAGTAAGCTTGTGTTAACTCCGATTATCACCATCGGCTTCTGATTCAACAAGGCATCAAGAAAGCGATCTATTAGAGACGCTGATTTTCCCAGTGATTTTGGCCTAAAAAGAAGAGAGAAGTTGATTAAACCTTCACATAACAAAAAATTTAAGTTGCCAATTACGCAACTCACTACCCTTCAGCCCTAAAACTGGGTATGCTTGGCTCTTTTAAGCAAACGCCCCAATCTTCTCAACCAAAATACCTCCAAAGCTAACAGAGAATCCAGATGAGAACTTGGAAACACTAGTAAACTGGCTTATAGGCCATAAAAAAACCCTCCTTGACAGAAGTCTCCTGTCGAAGATCTCTTTTTACGCCGTTTAGAACCATTATTAGCTATGTTGACACAGATATGGGACGACCTTTCATTCGCAAGCTAATGCGCCACTTGCTGATCAAACGAATAGGTGATTCCAACAAGTCAGCAATACGCAAATCGATGTTAAGCTATGTAGTGGTCACCTATGGACATGAAACTGTGCAGTTTCAGTAGGTTTAAAGTGTTAATTCCACAGTCAAAGTTCTGAGGATATAGCAGCCAAAACTTCCTCTGGTAGATGACTATCCTACCCAGAAACTCTACTCCAAAAGCTCATCCTAAACTGTTGAACAGATTACATGTGCGCAGGCGTAAATCGGCTCAGTTATGTGGGTTCATTGTCAGCTGAAGGTGGCGTCCATAGCTCAGCGTGATCCGAAATTCCGTCCTCGATCGTTATTCGCTGTTAGCTGATCGACTGGTTGGTTCCTTCCCGTGGTCAGTTCAGAGATTCACAGACTGCCCAACCTGATGTGGAAGCAGGACCAAATCGAAATCCTTCATCACGATCTCCGTATTGCTTGTTGTCCCATTACACACACACACACACACACACACACACACACACACACACACACACACACACACACACACAC
>UXSR01000247.1:0-52191 GCA_900604375.1 Mesocestoides corti
AGAGCCCTAATAGGAAAAAGGCCGGTACAACAGAACAGGCTTTATTGACCAATCAGAAGCCAGAGCCACGCGTCAGAAGCCTTCCATCCGAGTCCACCACGCTGGGCTCGCCGCTCATTATATACTGCACCTCGGTCGTGTCCTTCTTTGGTTGGCTGCTTATCTTTCTCGCATGCCATTGGATCGCAGAGAGACACGGGATTAGCTGCGGCCAGGTGGCCCAATATGTCTGCGCCCTGATACGACGCCACTGTAGAATACCCGAGCCCTAATAGGAAAAAGACTGGTACAACAGAACAGGCTTTATTGACCAATCAGAAGCCAGAGCCTCACGTCGGGCGCCTTCCATCCGAGTGTACCACGCTGGCCACGCCGTTCATCAAATACTGCATCTCTTCCATGTCCTTCTCTGGTTGGCTGCCTTCCTTTCCCGCATGCCATTGGATCGCAGAGAGACACGGGATTGGGTGCGGCCAGGTGGTCCAACATGTCTGCGCCCTGATCCGATGCCACACCACACCACACTACCATAACATCGAGACACTACACCACAAGATTATAATTTACTTGGAATCAATACCATCAAAACGGAGTTCGCTAAGCCATTATCGAAATCCTAATTTTATTTCTTACGTACCGTTCATATTATAAGAATAACTTTCAATTCTCGAATAGCCGTACACCGACGTACCATATTCGTGATTGCTTATGTATTGAAATCAGCTGTTTCACTCTTTATTTGAAAATATGGTCACAGTCACGATGGTAATCACACAATCCTAAATCATAGAAATCGCTGACTACTTATATAAATATTCTGTTTACTTCCGTGGACTGTTAATCTTGTCCGACATAGCGAAGGGTTCCCCACAGTATATGCTGGGACGATTGTTCTTATTTACAATGGAAATGCCAAATTGAGTTACTTCAAGAAATACCTTCGCACTGGGCGTGCTAGCTGATTTTTCCTTTAGCATAGTATTATGTTGTACTCGTCATAGTTTGACCAATGGTACTAGAATCCTAATTATGAGTCGTTTCCTTCTTCGTGCGACGTTTTGCGTTTACCTCTTCTACCTTTTATGTTGTTCTGCTGTTACTTTGCGTTCTTTTGCATTGCTAAATAAACAGTTTAAAGTATATATTCATATGTCGATGTACGTAAGTCTATTTCGTTCTGAAATTAACTGTTGTACAAACTACCCGCTTTTCTCCGTGAGTTAGGCTGTTAGCATACCCTTAATACCGTTGACGTCATCGAAAGTTAAAGTTCTGTTTACAGCTTCTGACCTACTTTATGTTTTGAAATTGTTCTATTCTTTTCCATACCATATCTTCATTTTCCTTCGGTTTTTGTCATTTTGTAACAACTTAGCTCGTGTATTTTTCGTTCATACTTTTTTGGTTCGTATATATTTGGATAGCATGTGTCAGGTCTAACACAATCCACTAGAAACCGATTTTATTTCAATTTGTTTTAGATATGAATAATCTTTCCAATATCTTGTTTCGGCGACTTCCGCGTTATCATCGATCATATTGTCCTGTTCGGCGTGTGGGCAAAGTTGCCCAGGAGGATGGAAAGAAGATTAATCCTCGCCACTTTCTCCTTCTAGTCTGTCCCATCACCGCCTTTAGTTTGGGATATTGGCAGATTCAGCGACGAAAGTGGAAGCTAGACCTACTTGAGAAAGTCAATACAGTACTTCCTTCCCCTCCTGTCCCCATTTCAAAGGAGCAAGCATTCTTCTTTTAACTTAGTTCCTTCTAGTGTGAGGGCGAGTACTGATCTACCAGAATTTCAGCCAGTCGTGGTTGAAGGTCGATTTGATCATTCGCGTGAAATGATTATTGGGCCCCGGGCGATAATTACCGATGATATAACTGCTGGGGGTTACGGAAGTGCGTGGGGTTCTAAAGCATCTTCAGATGACCATGCGAAAGTATCAAATCTAAGTAATTTTGGAGCACCTGCTCCAAGTGGGTATTGCGTAGTAACGCCATTTGAACTCAAGGATCGTCCTGGGTAGGTTTCATCGCTTGCCTTTGCTCAAAAGGCCACGTCAGTGTGTTTATTTTAGTTAATCGAGGATGGGTCCCCGCCACCTTACGAGACCCTGCTGCACGTCCAGCTGGCCAAGTAAGTGTCCCCATATTAAAATTAACGCTTTTTATTTAGGTTGAAGGATATGTAAAATTAACAGGATGCATCCGCTATAACGAAAAAGTAGGCTTGAAACGTCGTTTATCGCACGCTCTAGCCCCCTCCGTTTACCCCGGGTCCGAAATCCATAACTAATGCGGGGAAGAACCAACAGCCCCACCAGCAGTACTTTTGTCGGGAGGTTGATCGGATGTCCCAAGCAATGAATACCTTACCCCTTTTTATAGATGCATTCTATGGTGCGTTGGATCACGTATCTCCTATCCATAAGCAGATTTAGATTAAGCTTTTTAGCTTTTTAATCGTCTTATAGAGTCTTCAGTTAAAGGCGGTCCTATAGGCGGTCAGACAAAAGTGCTGCTACGAAACAACCATCTGGAGTACATAATCACGTGGTAAGTCTTACGTGATGCACCTTTTAATTACGCTTAGTCTCATTTTATGTCGCCCCATTACTCCTCTAGGTTTTCACTGGGGACATTCTCACTGGCAATGTGGGTATATTGGCTCTTCTTCTGACTTGACGCTTTATCGGTTGTCTATAAATCAACTTTATATACTTACACACGTGCTTTATATCAACACAGCTTTCTCCCGACCGTTATGCCTTGTTACTTACCTTATCATAACCACTTTGATTGGCCTGCATGAAATCGGCTAAGATCAAGCAACCAGATCTAAATCGTTTATTAATTTTTGCTGCCGATGCCAAATGCTCTAAAGACAGAATTCAAGCTGATAAGTGTGAGACCAGTTCAAAGTGAGATGACCTGATGTGGGTTAGAACACCCGGTTGTGGAAATTGTGCTATCAGTTAGTGATTGCGCCTGCCGCTGTGCAATCCGTCTAAGATCCAGTCCGTAAAATATGCACATCTTGACACACCCGTGTTTCTTCAGGAACGTCCACAGGTGGTAAATACGCAATCCCTTAATTCTCCTATCTTCTCCCCATATTTATCTTTGTAAAAAAGGTACATCACAAGAAGCTTTGCTCACCAACATCCCCACACATTGGATTCCAGCTCCGGAATATAACGAAAAATATAATTAATTCAATTAATATAATTCAATCCTAAAGTTTAAAGGTAAGGGCTGGTTTATAATTTAATTAAAGAAGATGCAGGTCAGCAATTATTGGACTAAAAAGCGTAGTGTCATGACCGAAGGAGGATGGGCCCTGCGTCGAGGAAGGATGTACAGAGAATTTTGGTGTAAAAAGCTTTTGATCTCGCACATAAAACAACACAGACACACGCACAAGGAGGAACTCATGGGTGGATGTTGTCCAAAGTGGCCTGAATTGCGTGCACCCAGTCCTCCACGCAGGGTGACGGTAGTGACTGATTGTCGATCGTCTGGAAATCGCTTGCAAGCATTGGAGCAGAGGCGCCCCTTTCGCGAAGAGACGAAGAGGATGGGGTGTGGGTGGGGGTTGCGGAGTGCTTCCTGGAGAGAGTGAAGAAATTACGGCGAGAGTTGCGTCGCTGTGGGGTAGGCGTCAATGGGAAGTTGGTGGCTTCAGAAATTTTCTTTTGCGGGGAACTTTGGAAGGGTCGAATGCGGTAGGTCTTGTGCAGGCCGGGATGGGTCAAGAGGAAGGAAGACTCGTCAACGCTGCCGTCGCGGTGGCGGGCAAGGCCGATGCTGGGTGGACTGTCGATGCGCGCGCCACCGCTTTCAGTTTGGTTGTTTTGGAAGGGTTGAATCTGACACCGGTCGTGAGCGAACTGAATTAAGAGACGCGTTCTCACATCACAATCACGGTCTGTTAGTATTTAAATCATACATATCAACTTGTAAAAAATATAAAGCAGGAAGACAGTACACTGGATCCCATTAGCTCGTCTTCGCATCGCACCTGTTAGTACATTTACAAAAAAATAACCAATCACAATTATATCTTGCAACAGGTGACTACCATAATCTCATTTTCGGACAGTAAAGCGATATTCGCCGAAATGGCCCTAATATATAAGATTTCAAGGGCGGAATTCCTAAATACAGACGAGTACGATGCTGTGTCGAATTGAATTGACTTACAAATGACTTTACAGAATGAATTGGTTTACGGCTAAGTCGCAGTTTATCTGTTTGATAGGATTCCAAAAGTGGCAAAAGATTTCGGCTCGAGTAAGTACTACGTACATCCTCTTTTCTGCACGGCTTTTTTGTCAGCGCCTCAAAGTAGACCATATAGGCAGAGGTCCAGCCTTCTAAAACGATAAGAGCAGACCAAAAGGGCTTCCACGATGAGTTTCCCGTGTAGCGCTGCTGCGGCTGTGCAGCGGGGGAAGGGGCAGGCGACTCTGACCAGGGTCCACAAACATCGCTATTGGTGCTGGAATTCATTACACCAGTCCCAAGTTCGAGTCCCGGCGGGATCAGGCGTCCAACGGTTTTGCGGCGGATCGGACCCTCACAGAGAACACAGGCGGCAGGCAGGGCAGTGATGAACGGAAGGTTAGTGGGTGGCCAATGAGAAATGTCCCCTTTGGAACGAGAGTGCAGACCGAAGGAGGCTGTAGAAAGTTATTAAAAAGGGCTTAAAGTATTGATTGTAAACGCTACTTGATTGAAGTTAGTGCTTCAGAGCCAAGGCCATATAAAAACGCTTAACAGATCATGAGTTTCTTGATCATGTTGATAGTAGGAATTTGCAGTTCAGACAACTTTGATTATATAGTATTGACTTTACCATGTGAGAAATTAGATAAAAAAGACCTTGATAATTGGATGGTGTAGTTGAATCCGAAAAACACCTTCACTTTTTTAGAAGAGGCGAGTGAGGTGTTTTCATCCCACTAAACCGCTCTGAAATATACTTGCTGAGATAAGATGAAAGTGTGAAATGCGGACTCACATCGTCTAAATTTGCTTGATTAAAATAAATTTGAAAACAGAACAGGCGGCAAACTGAGCGACCTTTGTGTCCTTTAGCCGAGAAAATCGTACACAATGCAACCGACTATGCAAACGTTATATTCCTTAGGTAAAAACTAATTGAGCAAATTAATGCCCTTGAGTATTTTTGGTAAGAAAAATAGTAGAGGCAAATCGTGCGCTTATCGTCAGGTTTGAGTTACTGGGCCTTTATTCATCGACTTCACGAGAATTACTATTCTTTCAGTTACAAATAAATAAACGCAAACAGCCAAAAAGCGTCATATGCGTTGCCGGATTCGATTGCTTAATGCGTAACTAAGTGAAAACATGCAAACTTACTACGCTTGAAGAAGTAATTCATTACCACAAATACGAGATCATCTAAAAATTTGGACGTACGTGAACGATTTTTTGTAGATCCATTAATGGCGGCTTGCGCAAGGTCTGTAGTCACTGCGGCCAATACAGCTGAGCACACGTCACGATTTTCGACAACGGATGATTTCGACCGGGATGTTGACACAGAGGGTGGTGGTTTTCCGGTGTTTGATTGAACAGGCGCCTCAGTAGTTGATTGGCATTGCTGTTCCGAAAACTCAGCTTCGGAAAGTGAACTAAATAGATAAGGTGCGGCGGCTTCATTGGTGAACACACGTGCCACTTTCTTGACAATGCAGTCCAAAGGTTTACCATGCGTTTGTAAGTTCAAGCAACGTTACAATTAAAATTCGCGTTATGCAAATATTTTGTTTGGAATTAAGACTGTTACACAAAAAGATATGAACCGGTTTTCGTAGAAAAGAACTGCGGCAAACAACAACTTGATAACTAAATCAACAGCATCAATGCTAAGGTACATAAGAGAAGGCCTCACGTACAACAAGAGCAACTTCAGCCATAGTTAAGAAACTAACAATCCCATGAAGGTGGCGTAGATGAATACACAAGGTAAATACAAACATGGTTGAATGAGAGTGCGTCTATAAATAAGACTGCTCTTTGGATCTGGCACGTTTAAACAGTTGCATGTAAAAATTTCTTTTAAATTTTCAAAAAAAAAGGATTTCGTAAGCTATTTTGTTTTTGCCAATGGAACCAAAAGTATGTAATAAAAACTCACGTCAGATACATCTTCTCTTTGAAGTAAGTTAAAGAGGTGCCCATTATCTGTGTTCTTATTTTCATGCGTCTCCGATACACGTGCAGGTCTGATTTTGGAGAACACGACCCGTTTGATTGGTACAAAACCCGTTTTCAGTGAGCATTATCAACATAACCCTGTTGGTGTTCGAGACTGGTGTTACGTCACGCCTACTTTAGCGGCATTGTGTTAGTCACGACCCTGTTAAATTTGCGCGGATGAGCGAAAGTAGGTGACGAAACCTCGTATTGTGATTTCAGCTACCTGGTGGTTTCGAATAGACTGTTTTTTTTTTCGCGTCGCCTATTACCACCTGACGCCATCTTCAGTTGATCGTATTGTACCAAAGCAAACTGACCTATCCTGTTTACTTTTAAAGGCTTGGGAAGGAAAGTTCCTATCCTGGTCTGCTGTACTTTGCCCTAACAGCCCAAGAGTACACCCGTGGTAATCCGTGTTTACATCTCGTCTACGAAACCCAGGTAATTCATGAGAGATAACCAGCCAGGTGGAAAGGACGTGGAATGGACGACTCCATAGACACGAAACGGGGCCAGCAAAATGGAGATTTCGAAGACTGAGACGATCAGCTGTCGTGGAATCCATGTAAAACACGTGATGTGAATATGGCGTGAATGCAAGTGATTGAAGACCTGACAAAATCAAACGTAAACAGACCGCAAACACACCCATGTTATAACTTGACGACTAATCAACTTTGACGAATTGACTGTCTTCTTGGGATTTCCGAAAAATCCAACTGAATAAACAATACGGGTTGGAAAAATTAAACAAATGGAACAATACCCTGTAGGCGGTAACGGTGCGTTGGGGCAAATGATGGTAATGAATAACGACCACTGAGGTTCGTAAACAGATGTCATCGTGTGCAAACGGTGATTCCCCGATAAAATGTCCCGAGATAAGCAAAATAAGGTCTCAAGCGTCCTACGCATTTTTTTTAGTTAAACACCTGCGAGCACGCCAATACGTATCTACAGAGGGAAACACATTATCGAGTGCAAAGGGCGGTAAGTTGGTGAGGTTTAAAGAAACGACAACCAAACTTTTCGACACCACGTTAACAATCCACTACTAATCTTCACTACGTAGTGGAGGCGGAATGAGAGAAACATCTTAGAGTGAGGGATTGTTCCAGAAGCGTGGCAAAGCTACCACATCGGGTTTCAACTGCGAGAAAGCCAGTCATGGACGGTATTCGTCACTCTGTGGAGTCACGATAAATGTCAAAGAAAAAGTCTTCCAAAGAACCAATAGCCTAGCCGGATTACGAGAACGTGAAGCATTTTTCACAGATATGACGTTTGCCATAGAGTCTAGAGGCTTATGGTGGCAGTCACATCCAAGTTGTACAATTCAATGAGGGTTGAAGATGACTAAAGCAAACACTGCTGACCGATATCTTGTCACCAGAAATTTTTAACATTGGCGACAAACCAGTGGACTAAACCAGAGAACATGATATTTCTAACCTCGAGTGATCTGTTTAGCTAAGAAAACAATGCTAGAGCTACAACAGTGGTCTCGTCGACGATCGAAACGTGGCTGCTTGATTTGCCCGATTAACAAATCACCTTTGTGCAAGTGATGAATATCAGCGAAAACACTTTTTACTTAGAGAAGGCTGGGAACATAGGCTGAATTTTTTTCTGGAATCCTGATAAACACGATGAAACTGATAATAAAGTCGCGCAAACGTGTTGAAAAGCCTGTGGGTCAAATTAACATCTTTAAACTATGGATTTTATTATAAGAAAACGCTTCCACGGATGGTCTTATCATTATGTGTACGTTTATAATAATTTAATGTGTTTCACCTCGCCGATTGCGTGGAGGTTCGCTGAACTTCTCAACATACACTTGTTAAGGCAACACTTGGCTTTCGGTTCAGTGTTTGCTGAGCATACTGGCAATTGAAGAAGGTTAAATGATGCGTGCTTTGGACCAACAAGAGACTAAAGCGTTGGCTTTACAGCTACTTAAAAACGCCAACCTACAACACTTTGCTCCGGCCCCTCAAAAACAGGTTAAGAGAGCTAGCGAACAGCACGCGTGACTAACAGCACCAAATCAAACCTTACAAAACGTGAGACCAAAAACGCTCTCCTGGAGCGAAATTAAGAGCTCACAGAAAACACCTGTTCTGGAAAAACCGCTGTCCCTGGTTGGAAAGCTAAACAGAGAAAGGTGGGTGCAAAGTTCGAATCACACACGCACACACCTGTTCGTCCAATTGAAATAATATGGAAAGAGAACTGATGCTTGCTGGCGATGGTCTTGCTATTCTTGAAAGTCCCCAAATGTAATTTTCCGTGGGACGTAACACTCAACAGGTCAAAAATTTGCATTTTTTTAGTTGCACATGCATCTGTAGAAAAGTTAATGAAATAAAACAGTTGGCTCATTATCCGAGTTAAAAGGCGATTTAATGAGGCGTTGAGATGACTGAAAACTATGAGCAATAGCACCAATCAACTTACCATGTGGGCGTGATAGATCCATCTTGATGATGTTGATACTTTGCTTCGGATTGACGACCACACAGAAGACAAACGGACGGCAAGGGGAAGGAGGATTCATTGGACTGTGGCTGGACAACCTGGACTTCTCGATCATGCTTTTTTGGGCAGGAGAGTGGCGGCTCAGGTTTTAGTCCAATATCAATGTCTACGTCCCCGCAGGAAGGAGAAGGGTTGTGTGATTCGGGGTGTTTACACTGGGACCGATCCTAAAAAGACCATTTCTAATCGGGTTACAGCTGAAGGGTTCTACACAAAAGATGGCGATTTAGCGCTAGAAAAATTCGCGGACACCGTTTCCGATTCAGGTCAATAGAAAAACTAACATTAAAAACTTCATGCAAAGTTGAAGAACATTATGATTCTAGACGGCTACTGACTTTAATTGCATTCAACAACAAAATGTGCGAACGATGGATCTACGCCATATTTCGGTTTCGGATAGGTAATGCATGGCGACATTTTAGCAACAAGTTTGGATGCTTGACGTGAACAGACACAATAATGACAGTAAAATCTTTTTAAAAAACAGCAAAGCCTTTACTCTGCTGAAGGCTACATAATAGTAGGCAATGGCCAGCATTACGTGCATAGCTAAGTGCAAACACCAAAGCCACCCCAAGAAAACGCAGAAGCCTGCACAAAAAGAGAAACCCAGACCGGGATTAGAAAGCGTACGACAACTCAGAATGCCTACGTAAGTCTACTTCCCGATTAAAAGAACCAATTTATTAAAACCAATATCAGATTCACTGACGCAAATATTATTTCTACAACCGAAGTTACCTTTGTTGATTGAAATGCTATAATGCGACATTGGCTTTCGTTAAGGTTAAACCATTTTAAAGGAACTGCAATTGAGTTAGGAAAAATGAACAAACTTGCCTTCTCTGCTTTGACAATGGGTGTAGCAAGGGTGTCATGGGTAATGTGAATTTTGCCATCAGTGACCGTAGGTGAACAGAACACACCGCCTTCCAACAAATCGACCAGATTCGGTGGAAGAGACAGTTTTGTTGGCGTTGACTGCGACCCCGTCTTATCACAGGAAATTTCAACTTCCTCTCCCAAACAACCGAACGACAACGGTGGAGAATTGAAGCTAGGGGCCCGTTTCCTGCGACCGCCCTGCTCCTGGTCGGACACGTATCCTGCCGTTACGGATGAGGTAGTCGATGGAACCCTAACAACAGCGGAATTGCCTCTTCGAGAAATTTCAGCAAACCCGTTGCTGTTTAGAGATGGAGGGGGATCCAGAACGACTGGGGGCTCAAGACGGAGAGACGCTTTAAAATTTGCATTTTCGAGAAACTTCTGTAGCTCCTCAATGTACGACTGCGCAAGGAGATATGCGCGAATACTCTCGTTCACTTGATAGGCTAAATGAACAGAAATGACTTTACCAATGAGCGTAAATGAAGCGTCGGTTGGTGCGACATGCGTAAAGAACGTCATCATTCTTCCGGTAATGTGGGTGTAAGTGCGTTTAGCATTCTGGTGGATTTGAATCACCGTTAAAAAAATAAAAGTACTGGGCTCTCAAACCCGCGCAACCAACAAAGAAAAATCGGACAACTTAATCGATGGGTACCCTCAAAGTCCCATTCATGTCGACGAAAACAAGCAATTTCAAGTTAGTCTGACTATCACCATCAAACTGACAACGCGCCTAGTTACGAAGTAAATAGGTGTTTGGGTGAGATTATAAACAATAAGAATTTTTAACATGGTGACTGACTGGACTTTGCATGTGGTCTGAAAGGCAGCCATATCTGACATTAAAAAAATTAAAAAAAAAACATGAACCTGTACAGTGAGGTAAAAGTAATAAGGTTTCACCTTTTATGA
Source organism: Mesocestoides corti (assembly GCA_900604375.1). Lineage (NCBI taxonomy): Eukaryota > Metazoa > Platyhelminthes > Cestoda > Cyclophyllidea > Mesocestoididae > Mesocestoides > Mesocestoides corti. The sequence continues at coordinate 10,579 of UXSR01000247.1, forward strand.
AACTCTGACCTTCCTGGCCAATCATTTACAAACTGTCCGAATATGCCAAGAGTGCTGCTGCTTCAGTGACCAGCATCAAGAGTGGAAGAAAAATTAGTGATTTTTGAGGAAGTTCGCATGGACGATAACGTTAAATGCCGCAAAATTCCGATGAAAAGTTGAAAAATATTTAGAAAAGCCAGTATACGCTGCAACTTTTGATGCCCGTCTTAGTGCCATATTCGACAGTAAAGAATACTTATTCACTAAAAACCGGCTACCACATCTGAATCGACAGAAATTGCCTTGCTTTAGGGCAATTACAAGTGCGCACAACACCTGATGCGCCAATCAAAAGCTTCGTTGGACGTTGCTACGGCCAACGAGGGCGTGCGTGAAGTAAGTGGAAGTAGGGGCAGTACGGTTAACTTTGTGGCCTTGAGGAATGGCGAAATGCGCGTAGAGTGGATTCACTTCTACGCAATGACTATTTTATAGAGTGTTACACACGAAAATTCTGAATTTAAACGGACATTTTGCTGTGTTTTGATTCAAAATAGCTAAGTGAGATGATGAGGGAACTAGGTTTAGAGCTGAAGATAGTCAAATGCCGAAGAGAGCCTTATCCCGAGGATCTGTAAGTCAATGAGAAGATGAACTATGGCTTAGTACAAATAGTTAAGTCCACGCACCAGACAATGCGTGAAATGAGGCTGCTAATTGATTAGACCTTAGCAATTTAATCAAAGCAAAGTGGAAGGAATGAACACCAACGTAAATTGTCCAAATTTGCTTCATGGTACAGATCAATTCTCCGAACTCCGTAGTACGACGGTATGTCGTTCAAGGAGGATACTTGCACAACCAGAATGTTGACCAACGCTCGATAAATTGAATAAAACTAGTCAAACGGCGGTAATGGAATTAAATGAGGCAAATTCTTAGGGTCATCAATCTCTTGCTATGGTTTTAGACAACCACTGGAGGTCCTCAAAACACAAACTTACCTAATGGAAACAGGAAAAATGAATGAGAACAAAAGTATAACTTACGGAATCGTGATTGTTGAAAGTGGGAGATAGCATCAACTATGGTATTTAGCTTCGTCACCCATACTGTTGTAGGCTGTCCATTTATGCGAGGATGAGCGACGTTGGTGTAGATGAGATCAGATAGGTAGAGACCTAAAATCAGGGCCCACGACAGTACTATGCAGTCTGCATCACACAACAGCAACTTGCAAGGCCTCTACCTAGCTTAGTGGGAACTTTCCATACTTTAACGATGAGTTAAGGTTCTAAGTCAAAGATTTGAAACGACACATGGATTAGTTGAGGTTATACAAGTCATTTCGGCGCAAGATAATATTCATCGAAAACGCTGTGAAACCAGTGATGCAAAAAGGACCTGGTCGGCGCATTTTTCAAAACCAAACAAAAAAGTCAAAAACCTAAACAGCAAAATCAAACCTTGAATGATTCCAACGAGAGTAACCGACCAGGGGCTCGTGAGGAAAGAGGAGGTATATTCAAGTAACGTTGAAGTTTTATGTGATAGCAGAGTAAAAAAAAACAGTACACCATGTCCCAAAATCGTGAAACAAAACTATTGAGGTCAGATGACAAAAACTGAAACCATGTACGAATACCACGGATTGCTAAGATTTGACGGCTAAATGATTTCACCTAGCACATAATCTGAATAACTATGCCTGTCTCCGCATGACTGGGAAGATACGCTACTTACCTAATGTATACTATATAAATTACTAATCAAATATACATAATCAACTTAAGATCCACCACGGTATTTTAATCGAGTTGAGATCTGGGCCTTAATTTTTTTCCAATGCGTTGGTGAGTTACGGCAAGACCGAAACACCACTACAGTGATGTCACGTTCTCAGTTCACCCAATTCGGCAGCACGCATTACGGGTGCAAAAAACCAAAGTGAAATGCTGCTTTCTATCCTTTTGTGACAAAAGAGGCCTTTATTTAGCAACACCTCCCAAAAATAAGCGCATCTAGGATATCCCTTTTGGCATTACTTGAACATACAACCCCATTCAGTCGCAACCACCGAGTTGGCAGAAATACCAGCGCTTTTAGTGAATCAAGACACATGACGCACGACCTTTCCATGATCATTTGATCTTGAGGTTTATGAGTAACATCAGAACTGTTCACATGGACTAATGTTTATGGACTGGTAAGCGAGGGTGGACCGCCCGAGAATCTCACGTAATGGCTCCACCGATGGATGCCCTGAACGGGGGATGCACGGACACCGACGATTAAAGCACTCCGTGGAGAAACTCGCCTAAACTAACTGCGGACACATTACCCGACCTTACAAAATAGCTTGTCGGTCATGTGTGAATAAATTGTTTTCTTAACTAAAGGGATCCTATTATGTTGAAAAGGGCAACATAACCTGTCAAGAGACCGTGGTAACAGTAAAAGTTCCGCTACTTATCACATAACCGACGAGCAACCCAAATTTATCTCTGATGGACACGAATGTACCAAGTGTTAATAGCTAGACACATGCCATCGGTCGGGTCAGGCACGCGCGCATGCCAAATTCCTAAAGTTCTACACTCATAACCTGTAGCAATTATTTGCTGTCAAACATTGTCTTGTGTTCAACAAGGACGCATGATAATGACGTCCAATAAGGACAAAAGTAGATTGAAAATGAATAAATATGGAAGGTTAAGCATAGAAGGCTGGCAAACACACCAGCAAATTAGAAAATGTCAGCAGCTTCACCGAATGGCGAGATGGGAACCTACCAATGTGACGGCGAACTTTGACAGAAATAAACAGACACCATGCGCTAAATAAGGCTCACGACTTCAAACATTCCTACTTGGTCTTGATGGCACCACCGAACAAAAATAACTTGATTCTTAAGTAACTCTTAAGCATATGACATATACAGAAACCTTATGCTAGCTTAGGACCTTCGGGTATCTTAACATTGGGGCATTTCTAAAACATATTTGGCTCTGTGCACTAAGACCAATTTAGGGATTGAAAAGCAGTGGACGTTGAACCTTGATGTCGGCGCCCAAAAAGATTGCACTTGAGGTACGCCTGAGTCGAGTGCATCGACCACGTCCAGGTCGCTGACCCATGGCTAAAATTGTGCTACTACCATTGTTATTGGTCAGTAGCTTAATTTTGTCCTGTCACATATAGCTTACGAAACGCAGGCTATCAAAAGAAATGACTGCCTGATAAATTTTGCTCATTTGACAAGACATTGAAGTTAGGAAAAAAAACTGCTTTAAGAGCGCACACGTATAAATTCTTTGTTTCCAAACATTTAGCAATTTAATTTATCGGAGTTATAACAACTATGAGTATTATCCTTATACAACATATAATACTTATAGCATTCATGATAAGGCGTAATTAGTCTCCCCCTAAATATGTTGATGGATTTCCTGCGCACTACAAAGTAATGACACACGATTCCACCTGTCGTGGCACCGAAGGCTGACACTACGAGGAGCGATGGACGACGATAAATGCACAAGTTTGTTGGCGGGTTCCAAATGCTCCAACAAGTGATAAATTGAGCATTTCTGAGCATTGGTGTAATTAAAAATAGATCGTAGAAAGAGAAAGTTTAAGGCGGATAGTTTTGACAGAAGTCGAGGATCTCAGTGATATTGACAAGCAGACGTCTTACACCAAATCGATAACACTCAGTACCGAGGCTCCATCAAATCAAACAGCTAAGGGGTTATAGGGACGACCAAACAATAATTTACCCGCCGAACTGTGAAGAATAGCGAGTTGCTGTTAGCAAAGTTCTTCCATTACAAACGTATGCGGGAAATAGTCTCCATTCAAAATTGAGTTGGTAGAGACATTGAATTGAGAATTTTTTTGATCTATTCCTACCAAGTTACTTGATTGATCTAGTTTAAATATCTAGAAATGCTCACTAAGACCCTAAGTTAATCGGAACACAGATAAGTGTAATACGATTGAAAACGTCCGTTAGTGTTATCAATGGAGGCGTCTTCGAGTCTGGCTGCTTACTATGCCGACAAATCGTCATACAAACCGCGTATACAGTGTATTTAGATCTCCCTCAGAAACGTCTAAGCCCTGTTTTGGACCAAATCCTGCATCTTTTTAGTCAATAATTTAAGTGTAGTAACAAGATACTCATAACAGCAAAATTGGGTCTACAAAAATAACTGCATGGATCAGTTTATTTCACTAAACGCAAATTGAAATGACCCAAGTTCTGTAGATTCTGCTTAAGAAGACCCGTCTAACAAATCAAAAAAGGTTCGTCATGGAAACGGTGAGTCGCAAATACAAGGGACCGACCATACCATAAAAAGGATTAATCAGTTGTGCTAAAAATAGGCACGGTATCACTGCGTCGAATGTGGTTTAAGTCGAATTCCTGGAGAAATAGACAATAAGGCGCATGACAGTGGATATTACTGTTGGCATGCATGAGGCATCATTTTATGGGTTTAAAAGCATTCAGGACCGTGTGTCGTCTCAAATCAAAATTATATACGAAGTCCTGTGACATCCCTCCAATAACCATTCGGTGCCATTAATGGCACGGGAATAGTCTTTGGGTATGTGACGTCCGCTGAGGTTCTGAAACCAGTAAAGCTTCGACGGTGAGTTAAAATTCGAAGTTTAAAGCTACTTTTTAATGGACCTGGTTGAATTCCCTTCCACCCTTACGTGTCGGCATACCAACAAGACCACTGAAATAAATGAAAATAGCCCGTCATTAGTCAAAAATTGTGACACTTAATTTGGAAAGTACAGGACGCTACTCAGCGTGTGGGTTCGGAGTACTTACACGTCAGGCCAAAAAAATAACCTGACGGTAGATAGACTCGGACCCTGATGAATTTTAAAGTTTTGTTTCTAGTCTTAACTTGCTCACAAATTGATCACACGGAAAATGACAAGTTCATCCAAGGCAGTTGATACACCCCGTATTAGGCATATAAAAAGAACAGAAATATGCCGATTTTACTCATATTAAATCTTTCTTGACAATAACAATTGTGGTGGCACTTGCAGGGAACACCTGTTACATTTATTGAGGTGCGATCTACACCCACTTGTAAACTCAAAGCATGATTAAACATCTATCAGAAAGACGGAAATTTTAACTAGCCTTACGACGAGAGCCTTAACATCCTTAAATAGGAACGCGTAAACGAACTCAAGTCATTGGACAAAAACATAAAATTATCAAGAAACCATGGACTATATGTGAAACATTCATCAGTGAACGACTGCGACCAACGGCATTGGTATTGTACAGAAAACAAAAACATTAACAGCACACGCGACTTGTGGTAAGAAAAATCACATTTTGAAGTGGTGAAATTTTAGGATTGTGCCACCTTTTGTACATGATTTAAATTCCGAAACAAAAGTAACTGCAACTTCAGTTCATGCATTGGTATTTTGATTCAGTTTAAGGAGGAAGATCATCACACTGTGGACCTGACAAATTGCTAAAAATATTAGTAATTCTTCAGAAAAGGCAATTCCAAGACGGTCAAATCTGGGCCTGATAAGGAATCAGAAAGGGCTAATTCGAGTTGAATGATGATGCATTTAAGTAGGCCAAATGAACGCATTAAATGACTATAAAAGTGTCTCAAAGGATATCTCGTTAGGGCTTGACGTGTTCAAACGCCAAATGTCAACTGTAAATTGACATAGTTACAAAATCGCTGGCTGAAAACACTTACAAGGAATGATGAATAGAACTGCGAATTATTTGCAAAAGTGGATTTTGCTGAATCTGGTTTCCTAAGAAAATGGACTAATTTTGAACAAAGGTGGGTGGGGAAGACGAACAAACCTATTTTTTATTGCGTAGGCATACTTATCCACACACAAGTACACTTACCGAGGTAGGGTATGCCGGGAAGGCGCATTGAAGCAGTATGTTCTCGAAGAAGTCGACAATTATTTTGCTGTCCGAAAAGCTCTTCCAAGCGTCTATAAGCCGCTCTTTCTCTATGTCCCAGTCCTGACCAGGTGAGACGTAGGCGATAAATACACTCCACCTGCAGTGCCGAGACTATGGACATAGCCGAGTAGAGGTTGTTCAATTCAACCAGTCTCTAAATGTCAAGGGTAATTTGACTATTCTAGTAATATGTAATGGGAAAAATCTAAACCAGTGCATACGTATATACTGTACCATCGAATGGAAAAAAGCGAAACGTATAAAATCAACAACAGATAAATAGCATAAAAACCATATAATGTATTTACTTCTGCCACTGGTATCTAGGCCTCGTGAGAGCCGAATTAAGGCCATATGAAAAACTAAACCGTTAAGTAACATGACGCACAAGAAACAATAAATTCGCAATTTGACAAGTCATCTTATGTGAAAAGAAGTGATTTAAGAATTCAGACTATCGAAAAATAAAACATTAACAATTCAATATTTTTTGTAGGCGAGTGGCTTTGATTTAGGAACTAATAGAACTAAAAGAAGCCAGCTAATCAAAAATGTGTGATGAGGCTATGGTGACGGCGGCCAGCCAGTTTGCGCGCTTGTATCCAGAATTTACCGCTACAAGATTTATGGAGTGATTGTTGTGAGAAAATTGAATATTCATACGAAAATCAAATAAAAAAATTGACGTACTTTGGCCAACTTGATAAAGAAAGACAACATTTCCGTCCTTTTAATAACAACTGAGTATTTTAAAATCTCCTTCTGAACCCAAAAATTTAGTTGATTGAACCACTTAGTTGACTCAACGATATTCGGGGCGTAAATTTTCTTATCCCTGCCGTTCCACTTCAAACTGAGGAACTCAGATCTTTTGATAGCCGCAAAGTAGGACATGTCGATCAAAGTAATTTGTTTCTGTAAAAATGTTAGGGATGAAAACCTGATAAAGAGGGCTTACCGCAAAATCGTCAACGCTCACTTTGGTTATATCAGCAATGGCAATATTGCACATTAGGTCTGAGGCAGCTTTGTCATTTTTAGAATGTCCTAGATCCAAAGTCACATCAACCACAGAGGCCTAAAAAAGAAACGAAGGACAAAGTAAAGCGTTTAGATAGACATGGCAAGCCTCAAAAGGAATAGTTATGTCTACAAGAGAATACTCTAGTAACATCAAATCTCATCAAAAAAGAGGGCTTAAATAATCAACCAAAGCGGATCCCATTAACAAGAACAGATTCCTGACGTCGGAGACATACCTATACACTGTAAACACTGACTTAATGTCCCGGAAACACAAATAAAAAACTGACGGAAAAAAATTACAACCCGAGAATTGGCACGAAATACTATTTAACAATCAAAAACATACAACCAATGTCTGTTTGACTTAGTAGAGACACTATGGCAGGTAAAACTACGTTAAACTGAGATAAATGTAAATGTGAAAAATACCCAATGGCTGAATGACACCAGTAGCTATATTATGCAATAAAGGAATGATGACAATGAATATCGACACATAGAGACTATATCAATTTTTCGACCAACATGCAAATAAAAAGCGCTATAACAACATATACTTTAGAAAACCATGAAATACAACAAAAATCTCAAGAAATCTGACTAAAATAAAGAAAAAATGCAGGCCCCGTAAAAAATACCTCCTGTGTCTGCAAAAGATACATATAAAAAAATCAAACAAACGAAGTAAAAATAACTGTTAAGTACGCACAGCAGGAAAATTAGCCATCTTCACGGACGAAACCACAACGACATATAACGGATTATAAAATGGAAAAACAATCAATAGTCGCAGACATCTTAAACTATGCGAAGCTCCACCAACCCCATGTCTGCGTGCGTTTGAAACTCCTGCGAGGATGATTAGCAGCCAACCAGAGAGAAGAAATGAGAGGTAGAAAATCACGAGAGATAAAGAGCATGGATTGGGTCTGAGGAAGATTCAAATTAGATGTAGTCAACAATGTTTCCAGAAAGAACGCAACGTCTATATACCAAGCCTCCAGCATATATACAATGTGGAACAATGAACCATGAACACCAAAACCAAAAAATGTTAATAGGCGACCAATTCAAAAAAAAAGGAAGAAATTGCTCATCCAACGGCAAGTAGTGAAAAATGCTACATCAAGCATTTGCACTTTCAGAGCAGTGTGACCAGGAAGAGTGTCCACCTTTTTGAAAATGCAAACCGCGATCGGTACCTCTATTAATGTTCACGGGATGCAATCGTGAACTTTGCAGTGAGTGTGCGTATATCTAGGCCCATTAATTTAAGTTAAGTAAAATAAAAACCAGCAGACTAGAAAAGATGAGAAACAGTTGCTACATACACACGTAAATGCAGTTGGGCCGTGTTGTAATAATAAGTTGTAGTGCATGATCCAAAAAAATTTGCTGAAGGAAAAGGCCAATTTGAGCAAAAAAATTAAATTAGCTGGTCTTTATTAGTGACATCATGTAGAATAATGAAGAAGCTACGCGACAAACAAGAGTACCACTGTATATTCTCACCTCACAACTGGACTCTGATGGAGACGAACATCCGGCGGATCCGCAGGACGAATTGGAAGATGAGGAGGAGACAACAGATTCATCTTCCAATGAGGCTCTCACACCCGTTTCTGAACTCCACAGAAAGCAGATATCCGCACTGAAAGCCCGCCTTACCCAACTAGAGAAGGAAATGCTTGACTTGGAAGCCCAGGGGGTTGAAAAGGAGCGCGCACTTCGACAGTTGGAAGAGACGGTTGGACAAAACCAGGAAACTTACATGACACACTTGTCGACAAGTGAGCCGGATCTCTCAGCGAAGGGGACGAAGTCGGCCTCTTTTTCCACTAAGCGAAAGAATAATCCTCGTTGGTGGTGGGTACGGCCGCGGCGACTCCCCCACAAACGAAGCCACGCCCCGCATGCCACGAAAGTGGGCGTGGAAATGGCCGAGTGTCCGGAAAGAGTCCACGTCTTCACAGAACTGCTGTCCATTATTTCCGAGCGGAACAAGCTAGTAACCCAGGAGGCCATAATCATGGCGGAACTCAAGAAAATAGAGTTGGAGGCCTATGAGGAAACCCTTCAGTTGGCCTACGACTCTGTCCAGCGTCCAAGTGCCGAGGCACACCAGCAAGGAAAGTCGAAAAAGATGCCCTTCAGGTTGCCTAGAGCCACTCGATCCAGGAAGCCTCGCGTGTGCTCCGCAACTCGAGAGCCGACTGAGGAATGCAGAGAGGAACAGTTGCGTGACGAAATATGGAGGGTTTCGAAGGAGAGGGTGGCTCTGACAGTGGTTCAGGGTGAGACCATAGAACGGTACGTTTTGTTCTGCTGTTTGTGAATAGTTGGACAATATTTCTTGGGTTGCAGATTTTTGTCACGTCATGACACCTCTCTGTACACCCGCAAGTATAGGATGAGGTGAGATATTTAGACGCTGAAATGGGGGCTGAATTCAAGTGTTGTTTTTTATGCCTAGTTCCTGGCTTGCATACCGTGAGGCACTTTTATGCCTGGCATGTGAGTAAACGGCTGTGCCCATCTGGCCACGTCGTCCTTCCACCGTCTTCCGAAGGCACAGTAGAATCGTAAGGTGACCGCACTAGCATAAAGCCACAATACCTCGTCCCCAATGATTGATCTCAACATGTCGGAGTCAGCGCAGACACGTCGTGTGTTAAACCCAGGACCGTAGTTTTGTGCGTCATTGTGTGGTTCGTGTTAGTGCATGGATAATGTGCGTTCAACAGTCGATGTTGATAAATACCACTCATAATCCGCCCCGAGAACATCAAAATTGAGGGCTGTGGTCGCGAACAGATGATGTCTGCCGAATTCCTGCAAGATGGCGATCTTACTTCTGACTAAACAGATTGTCTCGTTTACTTTCTGTGCACGCACCCCTGTTAGAGAGGTAGTGTCACGTGAGTCCCCTCCCAATTCCCCTTTAAATATTTGTAGGAAAGATAGCAAGGACTTGTGGCTGTAGATCCGTGTGAGTTCTCATGCGAATTTTCTGCCAGTGTTTGCATGTGCGCGCGCCTCTCGGGCTTGTTCCGAGGTTGCATGTGTTGTACACGTCCGCATTGGAATTCCTGCTTTTGTAGTCTGCATGAAACAGAGCCAAGTGGTTATTGGTGGTCGTCGTAGTGGGTGTTTATCGTTGTCATTTCGTATTGGACGAAACACATTCAACAAGGCGACGCAATGCTATACTGCCAAAACTAGAATATTGAAACACTGTGGTGGAATAGGGTTTGATTGACAATGTCGGTTTTGGTTGTAGCAATGAGGTGTTTTGGTGAGACGTGGTGGCTTTTAGGTCGTCAGTAAGTTGAGTGTTAATTGTCATTTGCATGACTGAGGCGTGCGTGAGGCCAGAATGGGTTAAGTTGCGATGACATGGTAAAGACTCGCCCTGTATCTCAGCGCCACTCACTTGTTCAAGTCTTTCTTGTTCTCAGTTCGAACATTCAGGAGTTGAGCGTCAGACAGGCTTTAAATCGCGACAAGGATGCCCTGCATCGCGCCCTATCCACCCATCACCGCATTAACCCTGACGACCATGACCACTAGGCGGACTAGCAAGTGTTGATGCCCCGTCCGACCAACTACCTCTCGCCAACACAAGGACATTGCATTTATAGGTGACTTCCTTTCGCTCCCAGCCACCCTGGCACCGACGTCCTTCGGTCTTTTCTTCTTTTCGGGCTTTCTTATCTCTGATGTCATGAAATTGCATTGGATTGTGTGATGTATTTTTACTTGGTTTAATACAGACGGACTAAACAAGTTGATTTTCCACTTTAAACGGCTTATTTGTGGTGTCTTTTTTGTCCGAACCCGAGCACTCTGAAAGGCCGCTTTACCGTGGTGTCATGCACGCAGTAATGCTGAATTGTGTGCCCTAGCACCGTTGTTAGGCATTGTATGACGATGGGTGGAATGGGAATTTGGGCATTCGAACAACAGTTTCTGTGATCACAAGGCGTGCAGCGACGTGGTGCCTCTGCTGGCAGGGATTCGATCCGTGACGTTGACATGACCACGCGAGTATAAACAAGAACGAAGGAAATTGAAGTCGCCACTCGCATGGACGGATTTCGGCGTCACGTGTTTAGTGTCTTTTGGCTAACAAGAAGCAAACGGCGAGGTGTGCTGTCGTGCAAGATCATCATGAACTGGTGATGGTTGAGCCTTTCTGACCCAAACCATTTCGTCATGGTGTCTGGTGTCCGTCTAAGTCATAGTTATGTCGCATTCGACGAGCCACTAGCATCAGTGTATTTTGCAGCAACTGCTGGAGGCGTTTGTTTAATATCTCGCTGTCCGTATTGTGATGATTGGAGTAGAGGTGGATGCAGGTTTAAAAGGTTGGCACCTTGTTTTGCATGGCACTATACTTGGTCTCTTGCCGAGACATGCGCAAGTGGACGCACTCAACTGGCAGTCATCAAATGCAAACAATGCGCTTTGGTTTACGACAAAGTTTGTTTTCATTTGGACTGCCTCTTCTCGTCCTGCTCTATTGGCACGATATCTTGAGTCAATGCTGCTTAGAGTTCGCTTTTCAGTGTCGGTGAGTGCATTGACGCAACCGACGTCGTTTCATCTTGAATGGATTGAGCTTTGCGTACCTCAAAATGTATAGCAGTAGTAACGCTTTTTTTGCTAATACAGAATCACCCGAACAGTTTAAACCTAGAGGGACAAGGATGGCGAAGCTGTCTTCTAAGGCAGCACTTTGATGAGAACCCAGTTTTCTTGCCTGTTACTAGAGGTTCCGAATTCGCGTGTTGTCACTCTTTACCTCCTCTACAAATGGCGTTAAATTAAATCTGTAAAAAGTTTAGGCTTGCCGCCTGTTATTCAAGTCACTTTATGTGATGGAGGGTGTACAACACGCCAGAGGTCATGCTAGGAAACTGGAAACAGTCTTAATGGAACAGATTCAGGTGGCCGTACACAATGACGAGCTAGCCATTTTGGTCGAGTTTCAGCAGTGTTTCACAATTGGGTGGGAGATGAAACTGATTGGGTAATAGAGGCCGCATTTGTAGTTACGTAATATTTCGGGTGGACGTTGCTTTCATGTTCTTTTTACTACTGCTGCAATAACTCATTTCGTTGAATTGGGCGATGAGTTTTGAATTCAAGGAAAATTAAGCTGCTGCCGCCACACAGGATTAACTTAATGCGCCGATCGAACCATCTATGTTGACTTTTTCTGTATGAATTCTTGTAGTTTGTACTTAGAAGCATGACTAGAGGAAGGAGTCTAAATGTACTATAATAAGAAACACAAAGGACACCAATGCCTTCATGTTGATTAAATGTTTGTTTAGTCTGATCGATGGCTTAATGTTCAGACTCTTCCGCGAAAAGCGACTTGGTGTGGCTGTGTGGAGTCTTTCGTTCGTATTAACATTTTTTGTGTTCTCGAAGTTATAATGGATGCCAACTCTCACAAAGCAGAGTGTGCTGAAGGGAAATTAAATATTCCTGGTTTCACTCACTTAAAATTAATTTGCCTATGCATCTAGAGGGCTCGACTCTTTAATGGAGCTAATAAGTGGCTTCGTTCGTAGGTGCCGTTGCCGTTTTTTAGTGTAATCCCCCACCATTTGACAAGGCGTGTTATAATGGCAACAAACAATTCTACTGGGCTGTTGCAAGTATCTTAGGTAATCGGTACTGTTTCCAGGTTTTTGAAGTTGTTTAAAAAGTGACTAGAATTATGACTGTGGGTTTATTTATTTGTGGTCAAAGTTTGCATTTGCGTTTTCCGTGTGAAGACTCAATCACTCGTGTGTTTATTGCGAACGACAATGACACACGCGATCAGCTGTCTCGGTTCCAAGCGGTATCACTGCGTCATCCAAGTGGCCTCATTAACAGGAGTAGTTAAGGTTTCATGGAGCCTAAATCAAAACGAATTTCTTATAACTAAAAGTTTGCGTGTAATTGAAGATAGGATTTTGCCGGTTCGGTGTTCTTCACTACCAACGTTGCTTTTGCGTTTCGGATAAAGGCCTGCACTAGTATCCACAGCACAGTTAAGTAAGCGGGTTGAAGTAGAATTTGTGTAATCAAAGTACAGGGCTTGACACCACTAAAGCGCGTTGTGTGTTACAGAGATGTTTGGGGACCTCGCCAGACACACGGAGTTTGCTGAATCCTCGCAGCGCAAGAGCCGTCACCAGCTTGGCCCAGCCTGACCATCGGGGAGCTTTCTATCAACCCTACTTTCACGGATTATTCCTCTCCACCTCTGAAGTAAATGAATAGTGGACCTCCGATATGAGGGGACAATGTGCCCGTGTTGCTGAGCACCCTCGTCTCTCGCTCAATCGAAAATCGCCATGATGGATGCTTTGTTTCCATTTATGCGATTTGGCGACGACAGAGTCACTAAATACCAGCTGATAGGTTACAGCATATCCATTGTGCAGTTTGGGCAACTTGTTGGCAATGCGCAATGCAGTAGCAAGTCACTTCGACAAACGAACTAATAGCATCTTAGACATCGGTTTGTACTATGAGACCGTTGTTCAAATTATCCGGATGCCCTTAACCAAGAGTCTGAAAATAGCGCTATATGCATACGAGGAGAGCAAAGACAAGTAAACACGTGGTTTTTGAAAAAAAGTTTGACAGATAAACCTGGCTAGACCAATGACACACGAGGACACAAGACACCAGCAGAAGTGAAAGTGAGAGTGCAAGTTTTTTGATTATCACAATTGCGCTAATTTAATAGCATATCATATGAAATAGTAAGTTTGTTTAAGTAGGAGAATACCATTAAATTGTAATTGAATCGAGCCGTCATGCTGATGCTGTACACATGTATACACATTCTTTAGCATTACCTGTCTACTTAATACACATAAGTAGGTGTAAAATGTAAGCACTGTTACGGCAAAGGTCATGCTTATGCAAGGATGATTGCTGCTTCTTGAAGCTGTAACTTTACGTCATGGGTAGCAGAATAAATGCAACTTTGGGAGGTGGGAACAAGATTTCCTTTAGACTAGTTCGTTTCCTCTTTAATAACTGGAGACGAAGACGTCGGAGAAGATGCGCTCACATTTCCAGTAGATTGTTTTTCATTTGTCGGGGAGGATGGAGATGAGGTAAGGGCTGGGGGGTCGCTATTATCTTCTTTTGATACCTCGGGAGAGTGGTGCGCAGACGCCTCTTCGGAAGTGTGGAACTCCGTGCCGGAAGTGGCCGGCAACGTTTGTGTCGGCTGCGGCGGTGGCGGCGGCGGTGGTGGTGGTCGGGGTGCCAGAATGGTCAGTCCGCTGTTTCCCAGAGTGGCTGCCAGGGTGGCCCCAGCTGGACGGATCATGAGACCGGACGGGACGATGATGCTGCTGGCAGGCGACTGGACCACGCTGTTGCCGTTGGAAAGCACAGTCGGCTGGTTGGCAGCGGCTGCAGCTGCTACAGCAGCCGCAACGAACGCGGAGGTGTCGCTTGCCGTTGTCGAAGGCGTATCAGGAGCCGTAGGGGGCATTGGCTTCGGAAGACCATTGTTTGAAGTTCTGGCGCGCTTGTTCGCGAACCATTTCTTCACCTAATCAAAACAAAAAACAATTCAAATGAGTGATTTATCAGGCATTGCATCGGTAGGTTGTTTATTGAGTATTTCATGAACGTAAAACCTTTTCGAAGATCACCGATATAATTTGCTTTCATAGTTAATTGCTATTCAACTCGAAAGAAACAGACCGTCAAGACCCTTTAACAATGTTATTCGTCAAACCTACACGCTATGCAGGCGTGCGTAATATCATTGTTAGAGTGGCTTTGTGAGTCACGATTTCCTAGAATGCTGATGTACTTCTCGCTGGTAAGCAATGCTCTGGTTTGAACTAATTGTGGAAATCCGCAATATCTTGTACTGAGTGTTAGGATGTCTTTACTAGAAAGCAGTAGCATAAGCTGGAGTCTTCCCCCTTGACAAAGTCCACTTGGCTAGAGTGAGCTTACTTGAGTTCACTTCAAAAATTTGAGTTTTCTGTGATTTTGCGAGCTCTTCAAAGACGTGCTGAGCGTCTGTATTAGCTTCGGCGATATTTTCTATTGGTGCAAAGTTTTTAAAATTTAACAACACACTTCCTGCACCCTAGATTATATCAACTCGTTCGAGATGACAGGCGCGCGAACCTGTACGCACACAGGAATCCTCTTACCCAGACAGAGTGCGTGTATTTCCGCACACACCCGGATGGTTCCTCCCCCACTGCCCCACACACTCATGTGCGTGCACATGCTATCGATTGGGCCCACCACCAGCCTCCTCCTTCTCCTTTGCCTACCTTCCTTTCCCTAATGCACACATGCACGCACGCGCGCAGGCCTAGCAACTTGCTCGCGTACCAAAATCAATATTTGCACACGTCCGCACCCATACACTCGCTCGACGCGTGTGTGCTGAGGTCGCTGTATTCCCATTGGCGCGATATTGTGGCCAATCCCGCTTGAGGACACGTTTCGCGCCTTGTGCGTACGCGCACCAGAAGACGCCCAGTCCGTACACACGCATTATGGGCAAATGGAGCGTGCACGCATGGGCCAACTGACATGTGTTCAGATTCACTCAAGTGTGTTGTTACGGAGAGGTTGTGTACCTACCTGGGAGTAAGTGAGTTCGGACTTCTGAGCAAGCATTTTGGTATCTTCTGTGGATGGATAGGGCTTGTAGTGGTGGGAGTTGTACCAGTCAGTTAGAATGCGGTTTTGAAGGGCGGTGAAATTTTGCCGATGGGGACGAGTACCCAGCCCACTGCTGGAGCGACGGTTTGACTTTGAGAGTTTCCGAATCCCCGTTGTGCTAAGAGGAGATCCGGACTCATCAATTTCTGGGTGGCTGCCAAGCGTGACTTCCTCACCAACCTCTTCGCCTTCTAGGCCGGTAGTCAGAGAAGTGTCCGTGTCCGTTCCCCCTCCAACCTCCTCTAAACTGGCGCAACTGGTGACTTCGCGTAGGGGCTGGGAGATGAGTAGGGGAGACGTTTCGTTTCTGGAAACAGACGAGACCACCGTAACTGGGGCGACAGAGCCATTGATAGATTGGGCTTGGGTGGACGCCGGGGTTCTAAACTGCAGTGCAGGTTGAGCAACAATGTTGAGGGGGTTGCCGGCGGCAGCGGCGGCGGCAGTCGCAAAGAGGGCCGCTTCGAATGGCAGTTGTGCCGGATGTGGCTGCGTTGGCTGGGCTGCCCGCTGTTGGATAGTTGAGCTGGTTTCAGCCGAGAAGCGGTGAATGGGAGTTGAGGCAGATGTGGGCACAGGAGCACCACCCAAGCTGGTAACGAAATTAGCTAGACTGTTGGGTGGAGTGCAGTTTGTGAAGGTAAACGAACCCAAGCCGGTCGGTTGTCCTGGCATCAGGTTCGCCACTGGAATAACTAAAAATCAGCAACGTGTTAGCGATGATCACCCTCACACAAATCAATCACGCTAGCAAATCTGAATGAATGAAAGTAGCCAATCAATCCCAAAGCATTATGGAGCCGCATGCGATGTGGGCTTCCAACTTTCTTGTACAAAGCTAGTGCCTTAAGGCAAAGTCGCATGATTTAAACACGTTAAATTGAAATCAGCCGTACAACTACATTCAGGTACCAAATTAGGTAAGGTGATTAATCGTGTTATGTTGCATCGACAAGGCAGAGACCCGCCTCTACGTAATTACATGCAAGGCGGGCTCTACTCAACGAAATCAATGAAACGCCCCGATGCGCACGCGCACTAAATTAGCAATTCTGATTTGAGCACCACTCATGGCTATTATCCACACTCGCGTGCATAAATTAATCGTGCTCACATTCACCAGTTGGCAGGCTGATTCCCTTAAGGGAATTCGCTGTCGTGGGAGGTGCAAGAGCAGAGGCCAGTGCAAGTCCGGCACTGGAGAAGCTTATGGCGCCGGAGTTGAGACCGTCAACTGCAGCGGCGACAAGGGGTGTTGCAGTGGAGGTGGTACTCGTGATCAGGGAGGAGGCTGGGTGGAGCAACATCTGGGACGAAATCGCCTCATGCAGGGGGTCCTTGGGTGGGTTTGAGGACTTAACATTTGCCAGCGCCGATATCAGCGCTTGAAGTTGAGAGAAATTAACCAGTTGAGATGTTGATACTTGCTTTACGGGGTTTGCCTCGGCCTTGGTGATATCGAATGATGGGGTGGACTGAGGCTGGGCAGAGGGTAAGCCGATCGTGATCTGCTGCACTCCAGCAGGGGGCGGAAAAACGGCTCCGGTAAGCTGGGCCATCAGAGCAGAGCGCAGTGAGTCAAGACCGCTGGTAGTTGATGATTGTAATTGGTCGGCTTGAATTAGATCCGCCAACTTAAGTTCCGCCGTCTTTACTTGTGTTTGCAGAGGTTGCTGAGGGTCGACTGCAGGCCTTACCTATTGCAAATAAAATCCCTAAGTAACCTTATGAATTCGCACAACACAGAAAAAATTTGCAGCTGTTACCGTGTTGATTAGTAGCACATTAATGACTCAAACCACGTCACACTTATGCTTCGTACAAGTTCAAAAGCAAAATAAATTCGAGAGACATTCTGGTCCATCTAAAGTTCTGTTATTGTTTGGAATTTGTGATTCATTAGAACCGAAACTGATCAAATTTGGAAAAGCATTGTGCTAACAGAATGTCAACATGGATGTGAATGGTTGAGTTCGAAATCAAACGATAACGAGAATTTAGTGCAAAGTTGTGCTGTGCTTAAGAAAAGGAAGTTAGTTGGTAGTACTTAAAGTTGCCCGTTGGCAGTGCCACATCCGTAGGGCTCTCCTTGGATCACCATTTCAGCAAGAAAATCATCCACTCAATTCACAACACGCTTAAAATTATTCATGCGACGACTTTACTGGGAGGTATGCGATAGCAGTACACAGAGTTGCTTTTCAGGCCTATCCCACCTCGTCGGTGAGCAGCTCGTCTAAGCAGCCACACAATTAACTGTGATCCATATGGTAGAGGATTGACTTTGAAGTAAATTCCTGATAACTCTCATTTATCGTTTGAGGCGAATTAATACCACCACCCGCCTTAATGTTGACGTCCCCGCTGGGTGCCGCTGCTGCTGCTGCTTTGCGTGAGTCATTCCCCCATGCGGACACAACCGAAGATGACCGTAAGCTGGAGTAATGATGGCACTCGTCCCTCCCCTCTCCCTCTGTGCGGACGTAGTGCACGTGTGCATGCGAGGTGTAGCGTGCGTGCATATTCCCGACTCGCGTCAAAGCGTGTGGCGGCGTGCAGCTTTTATCGATTGGGCGTCGTTGTGCCCACACACACTGCCGCACTTTTTCCGCTCGCGTGCACTTCTGAGCCAATCGGAGCGCGCGACAGCTCAGTCCGCATGGCAGCACGCCCTTCGGAGGCCGGGACTGTGTGTGCACGAGTAGGGCGATGCACCTATGCCTCCTCCCTCCCTCCCCCACATTCATCCACCCACCCTCTTACTTTCGCAATCCATCCACGTCCCAAGTCGAATGTGTGTGTGTGTGTGTGCGTTCAGGCTGAAATGTTCCCTACACATGAAAATAAACCAAAATGAGGACGAGTGGGAACACTCCTTTCATTTAAACATGAAGCCAATTATTGATGAATTACCTGGCTTCGAACTGGTTAAACTATCTCAAGGGCAGGGTTATGAAAACTCGCGACAATCTGCGCTGACAGCATTGGCATTAGATGTCCTGGTGTACTAGTTTTCTAAACGGTAGTTAAACGAGAAAATATTCAATCCTTGTTGCATTGACGTGAGGGCCCATTTGTAGTGAACAATAAGGGGCCTTAATGCAGGACTTCGTCCTGTAAATTAAGCTACGAACGAGCAGAATCAGTCCCTTGATTGTCGGCGAAGCACCGATCGCGTCCTTGAGTAAATTTTAAGAATACATTAACAGACCCAACACGAAGGCAGAAGAGTTCTTCTGCAGGAAACATCCACTCATTCTGACCTTGCTAAATATGTCAAAATTTGCAATTAGCAGCACAATTATAAATGACACCTTCGAAACGGCAAAACTGTTAGTGGTTCGTTTTAGCCTTTGGGTTCAGTGTTTGAGTACCGGTAAATGGATTTGAATATATGAGCGGGACATTCGATCCCAAAGTCACCGCCTGAGAGTCTGCCTGAATTAGAGCCCAGCTGGCAAAGGGGAATAGAAAAAGAGACAGTGAGAGAGACTTAAGGTGTCCAACAAAAACGATGCTGCGCCATCACAAAGACCCGTCGAATAGCCCAAACGTGTCAGCAGATGAAGGGGTTTGATACCCTGTGGTATTAACTCTGACTTGGACAGACAAACTGAGCTATCAACCATGTGCCGCCTCATTCTGTTTCACTGGCACCCCCGCCTAGCAAGTCTATCTGAGCTTTTACAACTTTAGACGCGCGTTCTCACTGAATTAGAAGTTAATCATCCGTCTTATCCAGAAGGCAATTGGTTTAACAAAAAATGTTTACACTGAGTTTGGAAATTAAACAAGACAAAACGATGACCCGCATAACAAGAAATTAACTGACTGATTCCTCAATAATTCAGGGCAAACAGGAGTTGGAGGAGACATGCGCAGACCATAAGTCGGAAATTGCACCTAAGGCCCGGACAAATTGGCACCTGCCTTGCAAAAGCGCGATCCAGCTAAACCCGCCTGATAGTAACCGCACCCCTGCCCCCCCAACCGAGCATGGCAACCACAAACCACCTGTCCGCTCCTGATCCCATGCTCCTCGTGGTCGTCTCAAGCACCTGCCTTCGCCGCAAAGTGGCAACATGGGGGCACCGCTCGTGTCCATGTGGTCACCTATGAGGCATCGTCAGTGCATCTGGATTGTGTTAGCGTCTTTCATGCCGACAGTGACACAGCCAATTTAATTAAATCGACTGCAAGATACGCCTTATCTTATGACTGACACAAATGGAGTGCTCCATGTTGCTACAGGTAATCGGAAACAACCTAAGCGCATTAATTCTCCGTTATATCTGTACCTGAGCACTCAAAACTTGCAGCCATACAAACCTGGCCTATTTCATGCCTGATTGGGGTTTAAAATCTAGCCTTCGCTAAGGACCCCCAAATAGTCAAAATTCACGTGACTGAAGTAGTTAAAAAGTGGCTTGACTTATCATTTTTTGGACGAAACGTTTTGAGTTGGTCTCAGCGTGTTCAAATCGGCGGTACCCGCCACTAGTGCTATGTCGGTAAGACGTTTTCTATGCCCAACGTCCTCGCTAGGTGGCAAAAGCCCCGGGCACGCATTGGTGCATCTTGAGGGTGGGCGCGCGTAATTAAGACCGAGTCTACTTACTGACATGTCGAGCGCCTGCTCACCAGAGAGGGGAAGAGGAGCGGTGCCGCCGAGTTCAATTCGGCCCTGCCCAGCTGCGGCTGCTGCGAGCAACTGAGTAACGAGGTTCTTGGCCGAATTCGCGTCCATCATAATGGCTGTGGTGACTTTGGGAGTGGTGTTGGAAACCTCATCCACTTCGCCCATTGCGTTAGCTGCGTGCTGCTGCTGCTGCTGCTGCTGTGCATGCTGACACTTAAGCACCTCCACAAGGTCATTAACATTGCAAACCATGGCCGAATGTGGGCGAATGTGTGTGGCTGCCTGCTGTACCTCGCCATTCACCATCGGTGGCTCTAACTTCCTCTTCTTGCACATCTGTTCCACCAGATCCTCAGCGTCACCATTCACAGTTAGGGCTAACGCGCGTAGCTTTCCCTTGAAAAAAAAATTCCACAATAAAATTGGGAATTTGTTAATAAGCACATTATTTCTACCTACTTAAAGTATTAAAACTAGTAAAAAGGTAAAAAGTACTGTGAAATGTGAAAAATAAGACTGTTCTCAAATAAATGCTCTTTCACCCTGATTGGACACGGCCACATTAATACGCGTGCCGCGTTCAATGGCCACTGGTCCAGAAGGCGACTCAGGTACCAGCGCGCGCGACGTGAGCACTCTTAACCAATTAAATTAATGACAGGACTATGCCAATGGAGTCACGCAAAAATTCCTTCCTTTTCGAAATTTTTCTAAAATTTTTACAATGACTAATTGAAGTAGATTAAATGAGACCACTTTTAGAATCTTAAGTATCCAGAACTTGTTTTTTTTGTCAGAATGCACAAAGAATGAGTGTCAATTGCTCCCAATATCAACAATTCCAACATTAATTCCAACAGGCCCTTCCACAAATTTGTTAAGATGAACTTTGACACTTTACAACAATGCTCCACATGGTTTCAAGGCGATAGAAACAGAGCATTAAGGTGTCTTCACGTCAAGGGAATAAAGTGAATATTGCATCATTCGACAGAGTCAATAAACACTAAGGAGAATATCGTGCACCAGATGCCCGTGTAGGTTTTATTTCGAAAGTTATCTAACCAGTGTAAGCACATCTCTGGTACGCTCTTAACTGCCTTTTTCGCAGAGAGCTCAAAGTCTACGAGAGCGGGAGTTTAGTGAAACGCAACAGTTTTGCGCAGTGAGTGGACGCGCACACGCACGAGGGTGCAACTTTGGCGCAGACATCTGTATGGTGGCTGAGTTGCTTAAGTTTGCAATCGCTTGCTTGCGGACGGCCAACTAAGCGCTGCAGCGTGCGAGCAGGAGCACGGGTCGATATTCGTTTTCGCACAGCAATCCGCCACGTCTTCTTCGGCGGCTTGCGTCGCGAGTGCACGGGCGAATTCCCAGAGAAAGCGACTGCTCCGTCAGGAAGTGAGTCAGGCGCTGTGCAGCCAACCCTCTCCCCCCCCCCACTACCACCACCCGCACTGCCACATGGGGACCGGAGCTCGC
This sequence comes from Mesocestoides corti, assembly GCA_900604375.1. NCBI lineage: Eukaryota > Metazoa > Platyhelminthes > Cestoda > Cyclophyllidea > Mesocestoididae > Mesocestoides > Mesocestoides corti. Next base: position 32,406 of record UXSR01000247.1, read on the forward strand.
GTCAGTTACTAAGGCGCTCAAGGCGACATGTACATAAACAAATGTGGCCAACATGAGTGTGATATTTAGTAGGCATCGTAGTTGGGTAGAGGGGAAGTTTCAGACAGGTGCTACTGACTGCAGTGTAGAACGCGAGGCCTAATTAACTGACTTCAAGGGGGAATATTGATTCAAACAAACTTGACGGTATCATAGACTCAGAGTAAACACTGTCAGGTTTTCCTATTCGCTTTTAAAGGCAGTGCTAGTACCAAGGTATCCCTAGCATTTAAACGAGGATAAAACCGTGTGAAGCCTAATCGAAGCTTCAAGTTACCCAGAGGAAACCTAAAAGTGCAAATGGGTTTGTTTATAAGCAATTTCGTTTATGGACAGTCAAGATCCCAAGAATTTGACTGACTCTACCCTACCATTTCATAACTAGAGAAAAATGATACGGTCTCATCACCCATAGAGAAATGCATGCATTAATCGGCTACCTGGTGACTCTGGTAATGGAGATTCGAAAAGTCTAGGTTGTATTGCATTCTCGGAATCCGCGTATCAGTTAACTAGAAACCAGAAAAAATTTCTATTCTCTGATGATGGTGACTCTATAATAAGACACAACAGAGGATGGGCATTTCACTTTACAACCCACGCAATCACTTTTCCGGTTGTGTATTTTTGCACACGTGTGCACACACGGGTAACACATCACCGCAGCTCAGGATTGCACCAAACCTGGGCGTCTCTTTTCCCCACCAATCACCCCGCACTTCTGCTGTCACCGTCATAGCCCGGTCAGAGCGCTCGCGTGTGTCAGTGCGAAGCGCACACGCACGCACGCACTTCACCCGAGTATTTACGCGCGCGCGTGCATTCGACCGAACCGTGTTAATGTGCACATAGCGCGCTTGATGATGGGAACATCGGCGGGAGGGGGAGGGGGAATGTGGGCACAGTTGCCGCCAGAGCTGTGTGTGCTGCGAGGACGCAGGATCAATAACCAGACACACGTGCGCACGAAGACGCCCACCTGGCAAACTCTGTTGTGCGCACGCATGCAAGAGTGTGCCTATGTGGTGCCAAGGGCAAGGGGAAAGTGATGAATAGCTGTGTGTGTGTGTGTGTTTGTGCCCAAACATTCGCGCAAAATGCATAGATGACGGACATAGCTCAGGCGCTGCCTTTGAAGACGGAAATGCTTACGGGTGGAGGAGGTGATGTATAATTAATGACCCAGCAACGTGGAAAGCACCCTGAAGAACAGTTGCTTCTGTGAGCTACCGGCCCTGTCTGATAGGCCAAATCTAACAGCAATGAGCTTACTCTCCCCTAACTGCTCAGCTCTTGTGCCACGAACAGGTTACAGAAGGTGAAGCTGTCACTACTAGTCTAGATGAGCATGAACGCTGTAAGCCGTGTGGGCCACCGTTTATCGCTTTATCCTTAAGTCCGAATTAGAAACGTAGTGGATTTACGTGAAAAAGGTCTGTGCAGGAAGAAAGTAATATTTGCCAGCTAATGAGTAAAGTTGTGTTTGAATAATTAGTAGTCAGTATTCACTGTAGAAGTAAAGGTCAGTGAGGAGAAAGAGAGGAATACTGGACTGCTCACGCACCGGCCAATTTGTGAGTGAGAAAGTTAGAGTAGCTGCTGAAACCTAAAGACCGGAAGTAGTTAGTCAGTAGACGTTAATTGCTCTCCCGCCAACACTTGAGTACTCGCTCGATAAACGATTCTGCTTTCATGCTCAACGGAAATTGTGTGACTTAGTTGAGCTAACCTTTTCATTCACTCGGGCACAACCTACCACACACACACCGATTCACCTTGGCAACGACCACAAAACAGGGTAGGTGCGGGCTAGGTAGAAATATGCATCACAACACCTAAATAAACCAGATGTCTACCGGGAACGTCGTCTAAATATGGAGACGTCTACCAGTTACCACCTCACTGAAGTGTATGCTCTGGCTAATTTTTGCTAAGTAGCGCTTAACCTCGAAGGCAACTTCAACAATCGAGATCGAGCTGGCGAATCAGAGGTATGGGTAAACTCGAGATGGTGCGGGGGAAGTCGTATCGTTGGAATTGTCGAGCCCACAATCTCTAGTGCCCTGAGTGAAGCGTTAAAACGAGACAATTAAACTGTCTGCATTTTAGTCGATTGGTCTTCACGGAGGTGTCTCGGGCGTCGTCCGCAAATCATCCACATATTAACCACAGATTGAAAAAGCAAGTGTTTGCTGGGAACCGAAACTTACAAATCCCCACATTTAGATACGCATACATCGACAAAGCTCGTAGCCAACATAGAGGCAGTAGAAGATCTTGAGCGCTTCGACTGACTACGAACCAGTCAAGGGATTGGGATTGCAGAATGAACACCCAAGTGACTGATTATCATTGTGAAAGTAGATTTACAAGCCAAGTACAGCCGTCCATCATTTACCCTCGCAGACGCGTGCATGTACGCTGATGTGCACGCATATACACTCACACTTCACCGAGTTTAGTCCGAGAGAGAGTCTGTTTACATTAAGAGCGCTCTCATCTCATCAGGTGTGTCGGCCAGGGCGCCGCCACACGCACGCACGCGCGCACGCGAGACTTGAACGGTGTTCATAATTGAGAAAGTTGGACTCGCGTAAGCGCACGCTGCCACCATGTGATTACAGTTTATATAATCAAAGCCTTGCATGTGTCCGCGCGTTCGCGAGTACCAGCACTCAGGCGGGGCACTGCAGCTGGTCGCATAAACACACACACACACGTTTCGAGCTTGCAAAATCAATGGATTTGCCAAACGGCAATCCTAACGCAGTCTTGACCTATGAATGCAGATTCATAGCTAAATTGCTGCTATTCATTACTTAGAGACATTATCTATACACACATTGCCTCAAGTCATTACATCCACGGTCCAATGATTTGGAGTGGACTTTAATTGTTGAAATTGGCAACCACGTACCAAAGTGCGTTGTCGTGACGCAAAAGACTTGAATTATAGTCGTTACTTCTTTATAAAACACGAGTAAACTCAAAACACCACTACATAACTACGTCAATCCTCTCATGTCAAATCTAAAGAACTGAATTTTAGATGCTCAACTAACTCAGGTGTGCTAATAAGCTATTGCCGATAAGGCACACAGACATGTTGACAGCTTTTAACCTGCTCATCAACATCACCACATTAATCAGGAGAGTGGAGATTTACGGAAGAATAGCTCGAGTCTTTTCGAATCGCTCAGGCTTACAGGCGTGAGTATTGTCACTGGCCTGGCAACACAAAGATCAGTATAAGTGTCCAAAAGGCGCAAATACCCGAGAAATTTTGTCCTTTACTAAAATCAAGTCGGTGGACACTCCTCTGCATTACAGGAGCCCTTCCCTGGGATCTTAGATCACATGGATAATGGCTGGGATCTATTTCGAACGCCGTAAGCATGCACAGCACAGCTGGTGTCCACATAGATTTGCCTGTTTCAGAAGAATTTCATTATCATGTCATACAGTTTTTGCTTAATACATTACTCACACACTGTACAAATCTATGGTTCTAGATCAAGTTCCCGTGTGACTCAAGTCCTTCTTATGTGCTTTGAAAGTTGCGAATAGGCTTTTTGTAATGCGGCGTCAGATACTGATCGAACTGGACTGATTTTATTGTACATTATATTTATCGAGGAGTAGGACAAAAGGCGAAAGTAGACATTTGACAACTTACGTCACTGCACTTTATAAAGCGACTTAATTCAAGATCTTGTCAGTTGTCAAATCCCGTAAAGCTTTCTTCCTTAGTATCATTAATCATAGACCAAAACGATAGACTGGATTGTCTTCTATGACTTCCTTGGGATTATACAATCGAGAAAATATCACCAGCCATGGTTTATGTGTGAAAACCATTCACCGTTCTGAGGGTCAAAGAGCGGTGAAAGTGTAGAGTGCGCAACTCAAGAGAAAGTCGAACCTGCGTCCACATACAAGTAAACAACCTATATCTCATAGGCATGGGTGTGGACTTTGCGCTCAGACCACGAGTAGCGAATCCATATGCGCGGCACGGCTAGAATTAATTCATGAACACAAAATTTGGCCACTGCGCCCCCCACTGAATGAGCAAGGTGATAATTAGACCCATGAATAGGTAAGGGGGAGTTAACGTTTAAGCCGGTCCCAATATTTTCATGAGTGGGGAACACGCTGGCTCCTTTGTTATGTTTAAATTGATCCGTTTCCCACTGCGTGGACAGAATAAAGTAAACAAACCAGATTACCTATTGATTTCACCATCTGGACCTGATATTTGAGGTGTTAGGGTGTAATCCTCCCCAGTTAGGCTCAATCAGCCAATTGGCATTTGAGTATTGCTACACTACCAATTGAAAAGCGAAGCGCAGACCACTTCTCACACGCGTGCGTGAGCAGGGGCGGATTGGTCCTTTATTGGAGAAATGCGGATGTGCGCACAAGCATGCGTTTTTTCGATTCGCGCCTGAGTGGAACTCTAGCACCGACGGCCATTGGCATAAAGCCGCTCCTCTCGGACCCATGTGACATGAGTCATCATGCAAGAGAGGGGGGACGAAAACCCACGGTACGCAGCGCTCATTAGGGCCCTGCAGGGGGGAGGGGAACGGCGTTTGGAGCTGGACGCGCCGCCGTGAATGCATGTGACTCGAGTGAACAAAGGCCCCAATGGACTTCCACACCCCTCTCCAAACTCCCGGTAGAGCATTGGTAGCGAACCCGACAGTCACTGAGAGCCGCAAGCAGGGGCTCGCATCAGTGCTATGACCGTTGTTGAGTGACAAGGACAGGTTGTTCCAAAGCGCATGGTAATTCCCAGTTAAAAATAGGTGGTTGTTATCAAATTTGAAGACTTAAGAATGGGAAAAACCGTAGCATCTCAACGATACATTTCCTAGAGATTTTAGAAAATATGGTCCAAGTGTTTCAAGTATCTTTAAGGAGAATTTAGAATTAAACTTAAAATCAGAAGAATCAGATGAAGAAGGGCCAAGATTCAGCGTACGTGGTAAACTTTAGTGGCACCTGTTCATCTGAGCATCGATTTTTCTACAACAGCGTGGAGCGGATATGGACTTTTTGTGCTCAGCATATAAAGGACGAAAAAAATCAATTACAGAGCTGTGTCTCAAAGCAGATGTATTAATGATAATGAATACCCCAAATTACGGTGTCGGTTAGGGAAATAAGAAACATTAAGATTACAAAATTATGTATGTGAAGACCTTGACGTCGCAGCTAAATCTAAAATCACTGGTAATCATTGGGTACTTAAATTATTTCCTTGAAGCTGAAGTAAGCATTTAGCAACAGATCCACCACTAGAATATTATTGAAATGTCGGATGAAGTTTTCAAACTCTAGACGAAGGAGCAAATAAACACTGTAAAGTGATTATGAAGAGATTGTGCAGAAGTAATCATTATTGATACCATCCAAAGATAATGCAGTAAATGCACGAAAATTTGCCTAGCGAAACTGCATCGAAATCGGTTAAATAACGGAGACCAGCAGTAGCAACTCCATTACTAAACATACCCATTTATCTTCTGCACTCAACCACGCCCATACTGATAATCACTTTACATGGTTATTTGAAAATTCCAAGTAACTTGACACGAAATGTAAACAAGTTCCAAAAGCACGTTCTGATATACATTTGCAGGATAATTTCCAAGACATTCACTCTCCTTCTACCCGAAGGCATAAATTCTTACACGCGCTCCCAGGATGGCTTCACCGGATCAGCTCCTTGTCAGTATTGCTTTAAGTATTGCTTTTAGTATTGCTTAAAGTGTTTCGTCAAAAAATGTTCACAATAGGACTGGATGGTAAATTTACTTTCCAATGGTTGCCGTCAAGACGTGACAAGATTTCGTGGGAGAAACCTGCTTCACGCGAACTGGCTGGGTTTGTGAAATGAAAGAGTGCTACCATCAAGGTAAACCGCAAAGCTATGACGTTCATGCGTGGACGAGTCTTGAAATAACCCCAATCCCAATATATCAGAAGGGGCTTTCCAAGTTGCATAAAGTCATGCAGTCTATCCTAACACACAATTGGCTGAGTTTACCATCCATGTAAATTTCTTTTTTGAATGCTTCAAGCAAAGTCCACTAAACCTATCACTCTTATTGTCTACTAAACATCAGTTAAACCCAAATAAATATGCGCCAATATCCTGCTGCTCTCAGTAGTTTCAGATGGGTAACCGAAAAATTAAATGAAGCTAATTCGTGAGGAGTATTATCAGATTTATTGCAAAACTTTTTAACAAATGCGTTTTCCTATTAATAGGGGTCGGCATCAGAACTTTTCGTACACAAATAAACCCGATTTCTGGAAAACTGGACCTCACTTGAAATATCAAACATTTCTCAGACACATAAAATAAGGTGGAAATCATGAGCTCGTGAATGGTTCAGGTCTTGCAAAATAATCGGCGAAAATCGGTCAGCGAAACCTATCAGTCATATGACTTCAAACCATGCTAGAGAGCTAGTGACAAAAAGGAACTTAACCTGGACAAATGTTCACGTTAATAACGCTGTAAAGTGCCAGCATCCAGTAATTTAAATAACAGCAACATTATTTTTAATAAATCAGGCTGATTTTCACTTTTATAGAGGTAATTGGGAGAGTTATGATCCAAACTCATTTCTTCAATGGGAATTGATGTCATGACAATTTTCTACCGGAATTCTTTAAATCCCAGTTGCACTGCTTGATTATCAATGTGCATTTTTCTTTCAGACTCTTGACATATCTGGAAACATATTTTAACCTATCCAATATTAACGCAAAAATATGAGGTAAAAATCGTAGCACTTGAAAGTAATGCCATCAGTTTATATGGTCATGGACCAAAAATGTTCAAACAAAATACTGTTCATTCGAATTGACAAGTAGTACCTCACTTAATAGTTATTTTATGGGCGTCGTGCAAATACGTTAAAGGCAAAAATCCAGCTTACAGGGGTTGTGGCTTTTCGGCGGCGAGAGCCTTGCACGGCATTAGCTTTATCAGGATTTGAGTAAACGGGTTCTGTTTCGATAGACAGCTGATTCGTGTCACTGTTGGTGGAAGGAATCGAGTGGGAAGGAGGCGAAGACTGGGATGGTACGACAGAAATAGAAGCTGTGGGTTGTGGAGTAAAACTGGAAGGTGGCGGCTGGGGAGGTGGTGGACTGGTTAATCCCACACGTAAGCTACCAACAGTTGCTGCTGGAGACGAAATGGTGAATGGTATTGTCATAGCAGCAGCGGGAGTTGGTTCAGACTTATAAATCATGTGACGTGTCTCCAAAAACTTGTATGAGGATGCCTGCAACATTCAAAATTTAAAACAGAAAAATTGCTACTTCGTAGCAACAAAAACTAATTGATATAGCAAACTAATACAAATATGACATTAGCGTTTTTTCCCCTTAAAATTAATATGTAGGCGAACTGGACCAACGGGAACATATTATGCATGATGAAAAACGCATGTCAAGCTAAACTTACCTCAAAATTAAAATGGTAAAGTTTCATATGTTCGTCAAGCAAATTTCTTTCGGTCGAAGAGCTTCCACATTGAGGACAGGAGAGTAATACTATTGACTCATTAGCTGGATGATGGCTTTTAATGTGATCTTTTAAAGTTGAAAGTAACAACGTTGAAAAATCACACGATGAACAACGAAGTACGTGAACATAATTGCCAGAACCACTTGGAGTTCTTGCAAGTATAATCGACACAGGACGACTGTTGTTACTGGAGTCAGTGTCGCTTTTTAGAATACACGATGAGGCTTCAACATTAGCAACTTTGTAATTGGTCATGTTAAGACTAAATGTAGAAGGCATCAAGGACTTGGGGTCTGCACACTGAAGCGTTTCCATTGTTGAACGACACAGGTACCAATCACGACTGTCTTAACAAAAATACAGAGTGCGCGCTCTTCGAAAGACTCTAGTTGTCGAGCTACAAATAAATCACAATAGCATGTAAAACAAAATACAAGGTTATATTAACCATTAGAAACTTTCTATTAGATACAAACTTTGTAATGTATAAAATGTGCATTATTTTTGACAACAATAATTTATTTAAAAACCACAAATAATTTAATTAGCGATTTGCAACGATTTAGAGCTGATTCCGTGCTGCATAAAACTTGGGGAAAGGCAATATCTAGGATTTACCTCTAATTCAGATTTAATTCATTTAATGTTAATTATTTTTTGAAATGTAACCGCAAAGTTCGAAAATTGCTTGTTCGTGCTATCGAATTAAACGTATACACAAATAGACGAAGCCAGTTTTGTATAAATGCGAATAAACTTGCATAAATTAAAGAGCACGAAAACGGTGAACAATAAAACATTTGCCATATTTGAAAAGACAATAACATTCTAATAATGCATATGTGACATAATATGGAAGAAAACTGTCGAGCAAAGCCCCATATTAAGGAATTCCTCTAAATATTGTTTGAATGTCGATATTGCGTAACTTTAAATAACTGGCAAAAGAGGAGAGGAAGGTTAATAGCAAAACGCCGTAGTAAGTAATTTACTTGACAGTGCTTAGTTTTGTGATGTACAGGTAAATGGATGGGCAGTGTAGACGTGGTAGATATTTCGACAGTGCGGTGAACCGGAATGTCTAGAGGGGGAATGAAATCCACAGTGTTAAGGGAACGCGTTGTTTCGACTTTGAGTTCGAGGTTGGTTAAATGAAGGATTAGGGAAAAGGGGAACATTTTAGAGGTAGGCAGGTTGCGGAATGACTTTATGTAGTGACTAGACGAGCCATATTAACGCAGGAGTTATAAAGTTTAAAGTAGCTCTTGCGGGTAGGGTAACATTTCTGCAACCAAATCAAATCTCCGGGTAGGCAGAGAGGTTTTATTCATGACGGTTGGAGAATAGTTTTAAATGACCATAACAAGATCGTATCTTTTGTTATAAAAAATACACTAGTTAGGCTAATTAGATGCTCAGGTTGGGAGCCTTCTCATAAGGAGTAAAGCTGGTGGACTGATGAAAATCAGAACCGTAGAATGGCCGACAGTGCGGTAGAGGCCGATAATAAATGTTGATACTGGCTGGGATAAAAGGTATCTGTTGGTTCTTTCCGTATGGCAGTTGTTTATTGGTTGGCAAAAAGCAGTGCGTAAATTTACACAGGGCACTGCCTTGATAAGGGCTTTAATGAGTTAACGTTCAAATTTAAGTATTTCGGCAAGTGAATCAAGGCGCAGCTTGAAACCCAGTTACGCCTATCCGATTCAATTTCGTATGAAAGTTAACTGTGATCAGCAAAGATTAGGAAAGAGAAATAATTGCGACTACTAAAGGCAAAAATGTTAAAGAAAACCTTAACGCATGCCTATTTAAAAACTAATTTTTCCATTTTAAGGTATTTGTCCTGCCCTTATACTACGATAGAATTTTGAAAGCAGTGGTGTTTGCAAAACACACTTTCTATTAAGGTCGTTGGGTTTGTTAGTTTGGTGTGTTCCAATTTAAATCTGAAAAACAAAAGTAATAACTCTAAATGCAATTTAAAGGAAAACAGTCAAGGTCGATCAGCGTTGCCATAATTTCAAACTTGCAAAAACGGGTGTGGGCTGTGCTGCAACGTAAACGAGTAAACCTCCAAAACAACGAAAAAAGGCATGGAGAATGTGGTAGGTTAGTTATTTAGATAACGGTGCATGTATCTACAGACATCACGGAACCTAGTAAGGGAAAGTATACTTATGTGCTAGGGAAATGACCAAACCAATTTCAATAATATTAGTGTACATAAAAGGTCGATAACACTTGTTACCAGAAAAACAGAGTTGAAATATTAAGCAGAATAACTGTCCAAAAAATACATGGAGCGGAAATCAACCTCGAATGTTTAGCATCCGAGTAACGGTCTCTCATTTGGACGCATTCCAAAAGAGTAGATTATCTAGCTTTCGTATCCTGCGACATTACCACAAATTGCGTGGATTTCTTTTCAGAGGCCGGAGCTTTAACTTTGTCATTGATTCATGATTTTGTTTAGTCTTGCACGCCAAATCAGTAAGTGTAAAAAGATGAATAGTATCTCAACGATCTTTTGAGAGCGTCGTCTGCAGTTACATCGTCGTGATTTCAGCAGGCCGAATTTTCTTTCATTATGACTTCCAGTAGTGCTTTATACGCTTGGTCTTTTAACCATTCTTCAGGCACAGGTTTCGCTTTAGCCGTTTCCGCCTTGTTCCTTGTTGCAAATTCTATTTACACTATTATACTCTTTATGCAAAATGGCATAGTTCTCTCTTTGTGTGACCATGACAATTCGTCTTACCGCATATAACCTAGACTCCCTTCGATCAACCTCAAGTAACCCAACATATGGCAATAGCGTCCAGTGAAGATCGGAACCGGATTACAGATACGGATGGTGAGTCCCTGATCCATAACGAATGCAATCACTAATTACCTTAGGTTCGTCGCAAACAAATTCCCCAGTGTAGATTTCCTTTATAACAACTTCCAAGAAGTCTTACTGAGGTATTTGCACTGGGCTGGTTGGTTTTTTACATTTGAGAGTGACTAAGTTGGTTTCATCTTCACTTTTTCAGCCCGGTTGGATTTATTAGTAATTTCACGACTTTTTAGTATGGCGCCATTTTCTAAGTGGAGACTTTGTCTGCGTTTTACTATTAGTATGCTCAAAAGCGGTCGTAGCGGTCAATATTATTACTTTCCATCAGTTAGTATTAGAGCTTTGTTAGTTTTTTTGGGAAGTTTCATAATGTGCTTCTCCATGACAATCATTGTCACTTTTGATATGGTTGCCAGCAATTCGATAAAATTCATCCCCGGAGCTGCAAACGCCTATCTTTGCTGCTTTGTTTTTACCACTTTCGCTATTGTTTTCGGTCAACATTAACGATACAATTTGGCAGTCAGGTATCTATTACAGAATCTCCCTCCGTTTCTGCCGTCTTAACCGAAATATTTTTTATTCAGCTCTTACGTATGATTAACGGTCTTAACAAAGTTAGCTACAAACCAAGGTTATTTGAAACATTACCTTTGCAAAAGGTACGCGGTTTCTGTGTGTTAGAATCATTTGTGTGTGAGGCGCGATCACACGTTTTATTGACATCATATATAAACGCGACAAGTGTCTTTTAATGGCGGCATTATTAGGACATTATAGCAGTAGGATTACTGGATTGCTCTACAAAATATTAGTTCATATTTTGCATGTGATAATCTAAAATTATGAAGACGCCGATTTTCTCTTGAGTAGTACTTACTGTGTTGTGTTGTGTCTCTTTAGACTCAGTCGAACGAATGCGCAATTTCACAGCTCAATGCCTGATAAAGCGGTCTAATTTCCTTCACTGGGACGAATACTTTATGTCACTTGCATTTCTTTCTGCTATGCGAAGTAAGGACCCAGTAACTCAGGTATATCTTAAACTGTACATCCTTACTTGCAGCCGGATGTCATGCAAAATCCATTTATGCACATGAACACTAACTTTGACGAGGGCAGCTTAGTCCACAATACTTAGTAAAATATAACTTGTTCCAACCATTTTGTCACCTGGCTTTCAGAGACTCATATTTTGCCACTAATGTTCATGCTGTATAAATATGAGGAAGTTTAGAACTGTTATCTGATGGCCAACAGCTTCTTCCAAAGAGAGAGAAAGACGCAGTTGGGAGAGTAATTCTCACAACCTGTGTGTTGTTGAAGTTTGTTGTAATCAGTTATTTAATTTGATGTGGACGAAAGCATCAGAAAAGGCGTAAGTTAATGATGACTGGCAGTTATTAAACCGTTAATACATTATCTCATTTGGTTAAATTTGTTCTCCTAGCCAAGTTTATAATCTTGGTTACCATGAATGTCTATGCGGTGATTGTCTAATAATGTCAGGTAACAAAATTCAGGTCGATGCATAGGCATTATATTGACATTTTTGCTCGTTGATACAAGGTCGGGGTGTGTATTATCAACTCTGAAAGGAAGATTGTCTCCGTGGGTTACAATGGCATGCCTATTGGTCTCTCCGATGACGAAATGCCTTGGACAAAAAACATAGAAGACCCCTTACAAAACAAGTCTCTTTATGGTAGGTCCACACGTTTATTATTAACTAGACCTGCTGGATACTTACTGTTAGCCGACTGATATGTCTCTCTTGAGTTTGTCATGCGGAATTGAACGCTGTGCTCAACAAGAACTCGGCCAACGTGAAAGATTGCACTCTCTACGCTACCCTGTTTCCATGCAACGAATGCGCCAAAGTTATCATCCAGTCTGGAATTAGTGAAGTGGTTTACTTCGATGACAAAAAGGTCAATACAGTGTCCAACGATGCCGCCAAGATAATGTTCCTCAAGGCAGGCGTTAAGATGAAGTAAGCCCTGGCTGTTGCTGTCTTCCTTTTAAGTTTAGCAGTGGGACATTAAAAGGCCTGTGCCTTCAACAAGCCTGACACATTACCCGCTCGAGTGTTGCATCTATCGTTCACAATGACCCTGCCAAAGGAAAAGGTTCGAGAAGCCTGTGCAAAATTTACAGATGAAAAAAGGGGGTTAACTTTGTATGCGAACAGTAATCTTTGTTACCTTTGGTGCGGCGTTTCTGTGAAGCCGTGTAGCCGTAATTCTCGTTGGGTCGACTTGTCGAATGTGAACCGATACTAAGCCACTTGGTCAAGACTAAGCAATAAATTTATTGAAAGTGCGTTTTCCTGGGATTGGATGTTTCAGTGGTTGTGTCCGACGGGTACTTGATAATCTGCTAGTCAAAAAATGTTGACACAAGCTATTGTCATCACAAATACAATGGACTGTTCCATAGTGTTACAGTATCAAGCATCAATTTGGCGACAACTGCAGCTTAGAAGAATTCACAGAGTCAAAGGTTTGAAAGTAGAAACTATTTATTCATTCGAAGACTAGCCTCGTAGGGTTCTTGTACGCTAGATACATACTGAAATTTTGAGGTCTCGGTCGCAAAAATGGTGATTTTTCAAACAGTCATAAGACTTTAGTTGTTGGGCAACATGTCTAGTGTTGTGTGCTTGGTAGTTAAGTAAACCAAGATGGAGAGCCTGGTTTCGTGGGATGACTTCGTTCAATTATTGTAAAACGGTGTCACAGGGGCATCTGGCTTTCAACTAAGGTGACTGGCCAATATCGTTAGTTCCTGCTGTTTGATGGTCTGTTCCGCAGCTGTCGACGGAGCATTTGGTTTTTAATCTTCAACAAGCTTTTCGATAGTCTTGGTGGTCCACTCTCCTATCTTCCTAGCAGACCTAGAATCTCTGGCATGGTGCCATGAGTGGCGGTGAGCCATGGGTGGTTGCCATGATGTTAATGTACAAAAACCAGCTTCCCACTGAATTGTCCCGAGACTGTTCAGTCTGCTCTCAAGTCCAAATATAACCCAAATTCCTCGATGTACAGGTAATAGTAACTAAGAAAAAAAAACATTTTGCGCGAAAACGGGTTCACAAATTTTTGACTTGGATCAAGGCAAGCAAAATTCCCTTTGCTTTGGAGGCTTGTGCAAAAGTGCCAATGCCTGATTGTGTTCCGCGGTGAATATATACTGTAAGTTTATCGATACATTAATTATTAAGTTCTGAAGCAAAGCTAAATTGCCTAAGCTTGACTTATTTCCTTTTTAGACCCTTCAAGCGAACAGGTCGCAAAATTACCATTGATCTCAGCTGAATTTTCTCTCACCCCAAATTGCACCAAAATCGTTCAGCATTGCGATATCTTGTGCATTCGATAGTCTGTAAGACAAATTTAATGCCGCATTTATAAATATTTAATCATGTTGGTGTTTGGTCATCGTTAGTATGCAAAGTTATAAGGGGATAAATAACTGGAGCGAGTAAATGGTGAGGGTTTTAATGTGGCCAAAGACCTTCAGTAATGCCTAGCATTTATAGCATGTTAAGTAACCTCACTTACTGAACTTGTTCACAAAGTAACATGTCATTGGTTACTAACCTTTTCTTGTATTTGTTGCCCAATTTGAAATTTTTTCCACACTGTTACCGGACATATTCAAAATATTTTGTACTCGATTCTCACGGACTCATTTAGTTTCTTCCGTCGTTGTGTCTAACATCGCGGGTTTTTGCCAATCTTACTAGTTGTTTGCTCATCAATCTGATTACTCCAAACCCGTTTCCTGGAATTTTATCACTCGTTCATAGTGTTGCATAGTGGTGAGTTCGTTCCCTAACATAACATTCTCTGTTGCTTTGCATTGTTTCACAGTCAAATGACGCCAACTCCTGTCCTCCAAGCGGTATGGAAACTTAGTAAAAAGATACGCGAGTGGCGTTGGCTCCCATTCATTAAGATGACGCATACAACTAGTAAACATTGGGTTTACACGCCCTTATTGGACAGAAAAAGCATTTAGAAAGAACAGCACGAGTTTGCCATAGGCCAAACCGAGGCATGATCTGAGTAAGTGGGTTGGCACACTGTTGTCTGGCGAGTTTGCCCCAAAAAATTTCATTTTTAATGAGAAAAAGGCTTAATAAAATATCATTTTGCGGCAGAGCAGTATTACTTGAATAAAACTTCAGTGCATTCTAAAGCTTTATGGACAAACCCAAATTGGTACTAAACACATGCATCCAAAAAACCGTGCCGCTTACTTGCCCTTTTGTGAAAATATGAGGCCCATTGCCATAATCACAGCCTTCTTTGCTCTAAAACGAACTCTCTACGGTATAAAAACATTTGTACAGCGTTTTAAATGTCGCTCAGGTTTTGATCGGTAAGACATGAATCAATTAGGACCATTTTGGCACAGAAGAAATTATTTGAGGGTTATCTTTACAGTCACAGGCCATTTTGGAGGCTGGATTACTTGTTTCCTATTCAAGCATTATTACGCCTAAGTAACTTCATTTAACATGTTTCCCTCTTGCTTAGCCTTCTGTTTTGAGAAGCCTTTTTGGGTAGTCAATGCCGACCGACATGGGCAACGAAAAACCCCAGACTGTGTCGCGGGACAGCAGTTCAAGTTTTGAGCCAGTTTGAACGGGCTTTTTTATACGATTCGCGCTGCATTTTTGTTAGTACCATAGACGATAAATTGCCCCACGAGGGCAGGGTTAGCTGAACCGTTGAGGACAATAAGACAAACTTTAGCGATTCTTTTAACATAGTAAATGTAATTTTTACAGTTTCCTGGGGTTACAAACTGTTAAGACATCTATTTGTCCTGAACGCACCTTCTTTAAAGCATCACCACATAGACTCGTAATAACTTATTCAGTCAACTGAACATTGGCCGCGAGAGGGAGTTACTCTCTTGCAGGGTGTGCTACAAATACAGAGGTAATCGAATGAAATCCACTTTTCGCAAATGAATTTTCGTGCTATCTTCAGAGAAGTCAAGCATTTTGATCTAGCCTACAAAAAAGCTGGGACTTGCTATCCAATTTTAAATTATAAAGCGTACGAAGTAATAACGGCGACCCACCTAAAATTAGGCATGGCAGGTTTACTTGAGCCCAGGTTACCTTTGCCAAGTGGCACCAGTAGGTAGCCGGATCAAAAGTGCAGCTACACACACTTGAGTCTTAAAATTGATTTTGTGAGTATAAGTACCCTTCTACCCAGGCACAGTGCTTTGTAAAATCCCTCACTATCTACCAACTCGTTTTACTTTGAATAACATAGGGGGCAGACTAGTATACGGGAGTTGCACTATAGACAGAAAGCCCTAAGCTCTTAAAATCCAAACCGTCAAATAAAACAAGTTCATATTTACCGATACAAGTAGGGTGATTTGTCTTCTTGACGCGATAACAAGCCTGATAAATAAATGCAAAATTGTAAAAAAAAGTATTCACATGACAAAATTCATATGCCTTAAGTAACGTCAAAGCTGAAAGACGGTTCTCCCGTATAAAAGTCGAAGTCGCTTATTACTCTCAAAGAACATGCCCCTCCACGGGATCGAAGCTTTGCACGTAGACTTGTACTGAACAAGTACACTCCAGGACGAGGCCCTACCTTGCACCAATCAACCTCCTGGTCGATCTTGATTGGCTTAAATGGTCCCGAGGGCGCTTGCCAATTTCCATCTCCCATTAACCATTCTGTCCAGAGAGCAACCGCATTAGTCTTCACGGAAGAAATCGGAATAGTAATTGATCGACTGGCGATTTTACCAATGGACCCCGGCGCTGCTGGGCTGGTTTGTGAGAAAACCGGCGGATCACTTAGGGGCAGTTCAAACACAATCGCTTGTTCCGATCGGGCTTTGCCAGCATATTCCCACAGTGGCTGCGGTTCCACTGGAGCGTCAGTAGCACACGAAGCTGATAAAACCATGTCATCGAAGAGGCGAAGGTCAAAACCCTCACAATCAACACCAACGGGTGCACGAATCTTCCAGAGATGTTCAAATTCCATAGCGACGGCCCAGATACGCAGAAAAGTGGGGGCTACTAAGTGGCAGGAGTATTTGGGTAGTTGCTGTCTAATTCGACCAAAAAGATACCAAAAGTGAATTGAATTCCAAGGGAGCACACCAGCGAGGGCGAAGGGTTCTGCAACCACATATATTGTAACAGGCGATGGCATTTTTTCAGCTAAATTTTCCAGCATAACCAGGAGGTCATCAACATTATCTGTGACGGAGATATCAGCCCCAGCCTCACAATAAATTGAGCGCAATATGCGCGCAGATAACGGCGAACAATCAAGGTGAAACAGTTTGAAATTCCTAGAGCGTAGCGAGGAATAAATTTGGAGTGGTAGAACTGAGGCATCAGATGGAACGACAACCGCCATTGATTCTGACGCGAGAGCGTTGATCTGCTGAGACACGTGATTGACATTTTTGAGAAAGTTCTCACGAAAACGCCAATCATTTAGTTCAGCAAAACGTGAGCGAGGCCAAGTTATATGGGCTAGACAGGTACAGACAGGACGATTTTGAGCCACAAGAGATTCGGTAGGAAAAGGGTGGATGTCGAACCACATAGAGACGCTGTCATGAGCAAAATCTATGCAAAAGGGCTGACCGGCAGAGAGGTTAAGGGGTTTACGAGGGAAATAGACAGCTTGCATCCAGTGATCACGCCACACGGGACTTGAGCAAGGATCTTTAGTGGTGCTACAGGGATTCGCACGAGACGGTGCAGTAGTGATGGCTGGAATAGTGTTAGAGGGTTCCATCTGAAGGCCCCACCAGACGATTAGGGCATGTGCCGTGCCATTATATCGAGCAACTATTTTCCTCCCATCGACCTCTAAAAGAAAATAACCAAGTTGCCCGTTACAGGATTGTGATTGTGCTTGATGTAAAAAACGTACTTCGAGGCCCTGACATGGTAAGGGAAATAAATAAGGAAAAAAATTTACTACAGATATGAACTACCGATCTGAGAGTCATTAGTAAGTTAACCCTTCGCCAAATAGCACAAAGGGGCAAGTAGCTACGTAAGTAAATCGGCAGAAGGCTAAATAATACTACAAACGTACACTGTTCGTTACAGTAGGAAAAAATTGTTTAACAGAGTAACTTCCATCACAACTACGTTCTGAATAATACAAGTACTTGACAGAAAATTATTGTTAGATACATTGCCTTTCAAGGGGTAAAGGGCAATAGGACAAAGTGCAAGGGCCAAAAACGAGTTCACAAAGTGATTAACGGGCTAGATACCCTAAATATGAACCACACTCTAATAGTAAACCAATTAAAAGCCTACCAGCAATTCGTTTGGACTCATTAAGCTTCAGATTCGAAGTAGGAGGAGGAAAATTGAATTCGTGAAACATTATAGGCTCCTCAAGGAGGCAGCGAACGGCACCACGATTGTCGTCATTCGAAGGGACCTGATCATTTACAAATTGGAGGCGTGACACCTGCAAATCGAAAGCAGCTGGGCATCCGTAGCATGAACGCATTTCTCCTGTGGAAAAGATCGGGCCACTACCAAATGGTTTAATCTGATTATGTGACCACAAAAAAGGAGACTCAACCACCTAGAAATAGAACGAAAAAACTAAATAACGTGTACCGCAAAACGTTTTATATGGATGGAATGATTTTACCTGTAAGTACATTTTAGCTTTACAAGGAATGAGGATAGCATCTGGAGTAAGAAGGTGCTCAGCAGCATGACGGTAAGTCTCCAAGGCACCTTCTCCTATTAGTTCTGTATCAAATAGTTCAGCAACAAGAACATTTGCCTTGCGAGGAAGGTCATTGGAGACCTCAAGAGCAGTCGAGTGTTTGCAAATTAATTTTATCTTTTTCTTTAATCCATTTGCTGCTATGATTCGCCTTGCGCATTTCGCAACAGGAGCGAACGCTTCGCATGCGACGACAGAGTCTGCCCCAGCTCGTGCCGCCATCATGGCAAGCAAACCAGACCCCGTGCCGATGTCCAGCACATGGACCTCCTGCCCCTTGGTTTTCATTGCGGTGATGACATGGCGAATGGCTTCATGGTATCGCTGGTTTCGATTGTAGTCGTGAAGCATATCTGCATATGCTGATCGAGCAATTTCCTGCTCAAAGTCGTAATCGTTACTAACGAGGTCCCACTGAATCATGCCTGTGATAGGACTCAAGCGGGAGATAAATGTGCCTGATGAGGGTCCGAGATTGTCTCCCCTGGTAAATGCAGGCCCATCACTAAATTGAGTAGACATAACTAACGTGCGAAGTCGAGTGGAAACTTGTAAAGATTTCTGTAGTTTTAGAAAATGCTAAAAAAAACAACGATTGCGAACAATCACTTCACAATTATGGTGGAATATAGACATGATCACGAGGCAAATTAATAGCAACGTCCATTACAACAACGTGGCAAGTACTGAATGTAATTTAAAAATAGGCAGAAAAAGTGTCTGCAGGAACCGAAGGGAACACAACGAAATACGAAGAGTGATTGATAAACGATGACTGAAAGAGGTAACTTACTATAAACCAATGAACACAGTATTCTATAAAATTAAAGCAATCAATTTAGAGTATTAGAAATAACTAATGTATACGGAGAATAGGGAATAAGTTAGTAAGACAGTAACTGACCTCATGACAACATAAGCCAAATTTGGAATTGATTATTCTTATAGGTTCATTCTACTATCAAAATATGAACTGTCGCTTATTTACTCTCAACCTGAATAGATTTGTCAACATACTTCCTATCCTCGACCGAAATATCGGTAACGTTGTAACATATCTGCCAAGCAGTAATCCGAAATAGTTACTTGCAGTAAGACTGTCCTTAATTAAAAGCTGCACCATCAATTTTGACTATCGGTAAAGCTATACGAGAATAGGAATACCCAGAACCAGATGTAATCCAAACTACCGAACACAGTGCAAAGAGGTATGAGTATACAAATGATTAGTGTAGGTTAGGAGGATGGATGCTCCGTTTGGCTGAAAGGGGAGATAGCTTATGATGAGGCGAGACACATGCACCATGCTTTGGTAATCACTAACCAACACAACCATGGAGAGAAGTGGCACGAAGTACAGAAAAGGAAGATCGAGAGAAAAAACGAGGGCGCGCTGGGTACGGCGAAATGGAGTACATTTAGGAATGTGGTGTGGTGTGGCGTCGGATCAGGGCGCAGACATGTTGGACCACCTGGCCTCAGCCAATCCCGTTTCTCTCTGCGATCTAATGGCATGCGGGAAAGGAAGGCAGCCAACCAGAGAAGGACACGACTGAGGTGCAGTATATAATGAGCGGCGTGGCCAGC